>JAHBCN010013875.1:0-23707 GCA_019359885.1 Listronotus oregonensis
AAAGTGGTATTTTATATACTTCTTTTCTTTGTAAATGGCAGTATAACGGTTTGTCCCAGAATTGACCTTAATGTTTATACCTTGGCACCTGTGCTGTACTATGGTTAGAGCTCTTTACATGAGATCTACTACAGTGGTAATTATTATTTATATTATTATATACATATATATTATATAAATTTTTAAAATAGGATTAAAAATATATATATAATATATATATATATATATATATATATATATATATTATATATATATATATATATATATATATATATATATATATATATATATATATATATATATATATATATATATATATATATATATATATTTTTTTTTTTTTTTTTGAAAAATGTATATTTTACGAAATGTACCTGTTTCTACAAACGTGTTAAAAATGTAATTTTTAACACTATCTTGATGCCTGGAAAATGTTACTTTAAAGCACCAGTTTCTTAAAGTAACATTTTAAAGCACTGGTGTTAAAAGTGAAATGACAAATTTTGAAAGGTAACGTCAACGTTTATTTATTTACCATTTATATTAATTGTATCCAGCGATGACCTACTGGCCGCTTAATCTATCTCTTTAAATGAATGGATGCAACCAATACTTTTACCTTAATTTATTTCATTTTAAGTTGATTTAAAACTAAAACGAGATAAAACCGACACGATGTATCAAATTTCAAGTAAACATGCCGTAACCAAACAGCATCAACAAAGGTTGTTGGAATTCATTAATAAATACCAACTTTTGAAAGTACGTTTCAAGGCACTCATGTGAGTTGCAGAACTCGCTTCGCTCATTCTGCAAACTTTTACATTCGTGACTTAAAATTGTACTTTTAACACTTATATCATACATAACTATTAATTGTTATTTTAGAGGATTAAGTACCTACCAAAACTTCTAAGCTCATAAAAAAACATCAAAAAAATGTGATATTTAAATTACATATTTTAATTAATAATTTTGCTATTTAATAAGTAAAAAATTATGCAGGAAACTTATTTATCCTAGTATTAATAAATATTCTTGAACCCTTGTTTCTAAATACGAAAATGTATTATCCGCTGTTTTAATATTTCATTTTAACTTGCTATATTTTTAAATTATATCTCTAAAAGCCATATAACCTTTAGAGGCAATAACAAGAATTGCCATTTGGACCAACTGGCTACAAAATAACTGCACAACATTGCGTCTCAAGTGGATGGAATTGAAAAGCTTGTTATTTTTCCAATATTCCGAAAATCATTAAAGACTGTAATATTAGAAGATTATAATACAAAATCCATTTTCTTAAAAAAGGTGAAATAACTATAAAACATTGTTGAAAATTACTAGTGTACCAGTAACATAAAATTGATAAAATAGTTTTAGCTTGTTTAAAATGTTATTAGAAAAACTATTGTCTGGTTGATTTGTTAAAAATTAAACAATTATTTTTTAAAGAAAATTATTGGGGAATAAAGAAAATCTTATCTTTTGAATAAGATGTCTTATCGGAAAATGGAAAATCCAGGATTATAAAAATCATATATATATATATATATATATATATATATATATATATATATATATATATATATATATATATATATATATATATATATATATATATATATATATATATATACAAGGTGATTGGTATGTAGAGGCGAAAAATTAAGACCCAAATTAATTTTTTAATTCTGAATCGAAAACCAAGAATACTTTTTTTGCAAACTTTCCTTCATTTCCAAGATATTTCACTATAAAGTTTTGCCAAAGAAAAAATTAAATTACATTGTGGGTGTCGCTAATCTTAGTTGGCGCTTTTAAACTATTACGTCATATAAAATCAAGTTTGACCGTTGTCAAAAGTTAGACACTTGTCAATCTGTTATTGGATAAATCACTGTCTGTCCGGTGGCGTAGTGGTCAGAGCCTCGGCTCGCCGCGCCGGCGATCCGGGTTCGAATCCCAGCCCCGCCGGGCAGACATATTTAGGTAGTAGTTATTTAAAATAACGTCCGTGGTGGCACTACCGCGTTGTCTAAAAGGTGCTGTGAAATGCAATATTTGCATGTTTCAGTGCTTGGGCACCGTTGACGGAACTGGGGCATAAAAGATGGGTTAAACATCGGAAAACCCGGCACTCACGGTACTCTGGTATTTAGGAGTATATATGTATATGTATATGTCTAATATAGTATATATGTATATGCAAATCCTTCGTGAGTTATCACAAAGATAAAAAAAAAAACAATACACATAAACAATATCACCGTATACCTTGTTAGTGAACTCACATTTGTTGTGATTTTTCCAATAACTTTTGACAAAGGTCAAACTTGATTTTATATGACATAATAGTTTAAAAGCGCCAACTAAGACACGCAATATGTGATTAAAAAAAAATTTTTGGGCAAAACTTTGTAGTGAAATATTTTGGAAACGAAGGAAAATTTGCAAAAAAAGTATTCTTGGTTTTCGATTCAGAATTAAAAAATTAATTCGGGTATTCATTTTTCGCCTTTACTTACCAATCATATATATATATATATATATATATATATATATATATATATATATATATATATATATATATATATATATATATATATATATATATATATATATATATATATAATAAATATATATATATATATATATATATAAATATATATACATGAATTAAAATTCTTGAGCCTTGTTATACATAATAACAAAAAAGTAGACTTTCTTTGGGAATAGAGGCTCTTAATGAAAAGAAAAGAAGAATCAAAGATCCTGGTAGGTATGACTACTAAGCTTGGTTACTTTAAAATTATGAGGCCTCGAAATAAATAAATAACCCCGGGTCCAGCCAATTTGATTACACGTTTTTAGGCCATTCTCACACGGCGCTACTCAAAAGAAACCCGTTACAAAGTTTTATTAGTAACCAGCAGGCGCACTCCGTAACACCATAGAGAAGAAATTTCCTGTCTATAATAGAAAATCTCTTTAAACACTACTTCGTAAGTTATCTCGGCTATAATCGGATTTCCGAATGGCTAGTTCGGAGTATAGAAATAGAAAGACCAGCAAGGGTCTTGCTACAATTTGTTCTCTTTCTATCCCATAAAAATGTACATAGGCTTATCTCTGTCAATGCTTTAATTATGTTTTCATTTCATTTTAAACTTTTTAAGTGATCCTAACCCACTAACCTGCAAATCTTTGTCTACTTATTTGTTTATTTTTCAAGTCATATTTTAATTATTTGAATTACATGTAATTACCTAAAGTATTTTGTGTTGTTAAGTTTATCTTTACCCAAAAAAATTAAATTATTAAAGTTTGGTGTTTGTGGTCTGTGGTTTGAAAACTATAAAATGAACCCAATTTTTATGCATTTTGTAGAAGAGACTAACTTTGTGGAAACAAAAAATTCGTTTTTTTCTTAAACCTCATCAGTGTTTTAAATGTATTTTAATTGAAAATGTTTATACAAATTTTTAAATATATATGAACACTGCACTTTAAAATAAAGCATTTATATTTTTTTGCGTCCCAAAAAACTATCGCATCACCTCTTTTTTTTACATAGGACTAAGTGTAAACATGTCCTAGCGTAAATCTTAATATCTTCTCTAAAAAATGAGCTATTAAGATGAACAAAACGATAGAAAAAAACAAGGCTTTAAGCTTTTAATAAAAAAATAAAAAAAATCTGCTACTATTGGTTAATCTTTTCATAAATGGTGCATTTTTCCACCAAGCAACCTTTGTTTTCATGTTGAATAATATACTATATTTCCGTTACCGAACTTTAACGAGTCACTAGAAAATGATATGGAGTACCAATTAGTGATAGAATGAAAGAATCTTTCTAACTTATTTCTTGTCAATTTCTACTTCTATTGAATTACGGAGTTCACCTGCAGTTACTTAAGTGTCACTGCTCATATATACCCACCGCTGTATTCTCACGTCGTTGTCGTGGTTGGGCCCAGTAGGATCTTTTGGAACAAGCGCTAGAAGTGCTGGTTATCTGCAACTCTTTTGGCTAGCGTATGGAACGGGATCCGAAGCTAAGATAAACACAAGGCTTAACTCAAGGTGTTAGCATACCGTGCTGATGAATGACATCCTGTGCCTTAAACAGGTGTCTCCAATGGTGCCTCTGAAATACAGGACGACCTCTCAGAGTATCTAGCTTTACTGCGGTAATACGGGGCTCTGCCGTGGTGGACTACTACCTCCCTAGCTCCAAACAGTAAGCTTTTATAGGCAAAAAGTGACAAAGGTGCGCTGACCGAAACGGATAAATCCATTTTGAGAGGTGCCACCTTAGGTCACAAGCAGACAAAGGTGTTCCAACCGGAACGGGTGAATACGTTTCAAAAGGTGCCCCTGAAGTCACCGGCGCCTGTTTCACGGAGAAGGGCTAATTCATCCCGAACAAACAGGTGTTTATTAAGGGATTCTGAATCCAAATAGAAGGCGGACAGAACCGCCTTTATAGGAACAAGGGTTCCCTGGCTTTAAAGAGAAAACTGATAGGACCGTTTTCATAGGGTAAGGCCGGAGATGCGGCCTCAGAAGGAACATCTGGTTCCTGTAACAAAGACCTGGTAGCTACCCACGTCACTAGATCGGGAGAGGAGGGCATGGGTAGACAGAGACACCAGAACAAATCAGAACACATATTGTGCTCGTGTCCGGTAGCGACACAAGTAAGAGGAGATGTAAGAACTCTCTCCCAATCTGGTATCGGATTCATTAGAAGTCTGATCCTATTGGGAGAAATATAAAAAGGTGTGAGTCACAATAGACCGAGCGGTCGCAGTAGAGGGCGTAAAAAGTCTACTTACTTTAAACCTAACCTAACCTAACCTGCTCATATGATTTCATAGCGGCTCGTACACGACGCGATTAATCACTAATCATCGCGTCGTGTGCGAGCCGTTATGGTATTCTCTGATCTGATCTACATGAGGAGGGTGATAGATATCACGGCACCTGGCCGTTATGGTATTATATGAGTAATGACGCTTAAGTAACTGGTTACTAATTAAAGTTTGTAACTGGTTTCTTTTAAGGAGCGCCGTGTAAGAATGGCTTTTTAGGTGCAGCGAAACAACATTTAAATGAAACATTTTTTTTTCGTTACCATAGAGTGTGCTATCCAGGAACGGACATAAACTTTTCTTTCATTTGATCTTAAAAGTTTTGATTGCTTGATCTTTATATATTTTTAATATGTTATTCTTTAGATATCCCTGAAAGACTTTGAAATGGGATATTTTATTATTTCTATTCAGGGTGTCTTACGAAAATAAAGTTAAAATTTTAATACATTTTTATATTCCGCACGTATAAAAATTATTAAACGGTACTGGTGAATATATTTACTATTTACCCAAAAAGTGAAAACGTAATTTTAGTACCTTAACACCTTTTTTCGAAATCATTGAGTGATTTTACGTGTTAAGGATTAAATAAATAAATTAGTGAAAAGTTGCAACAAAAATAGTGTTTTTGTTTAACATACTGTGTTAAAATGAATTTCCATGAAGAAAAAGCCGAAACTGTCAACAAAGCTATTTGATTTTAAAGTAATAAAATATTTAAAAATAATTACAAAACTTACCTGTATGTGTTCTAAGATGCGCTTTAAGATGTGAACTTTTTCCATATGCCTTGTAACATCCCTCATAGGAACACTTATGCATCTTTCTTATCTGCACACCATACCGCGGACTTGATTGATTTCGCGACACCGAAATTTTTTTAGAACAAAACAACTTATCCCGGGAATTTAATTTTTTCTCCACTTTGCTTCGATTAAGATGCAATGCCATAACCGCTACTTTTTTTATGTGTTTACCCGTTTCCTTTTTATTATTTTTCGGGGATTTTTGTTTGTCCATTTTTTTATCGTCTTTATTGTCATTTTTATGCTTCTCCTTGCACTCGGGTGTGTTAATGTGATTTTCGGTATCCGAAGGAACTTCCGGGACCGGTTCCTGCTTAATTCTCGTTAAATCGGTTAGAATGCGGCCGACCATGTATGAAGAGGATTTCGAATTATTTATGTTGTCGGTAGTCGTGCATTTAGTCGGCAGAGGTGGAAAATGTTCAACAGTTACGGTGGATTCTTTGGATGTGGGCAATGCGTCTTCCTTAATCTTGTATGACAGATCTAATGGAAGGCTAAGCTGATGTCTGCTGTTAGAAAGTTGTACTAAACATTGTGCTGCGAAATTTATGTCATCCATATTGTTGCTTTTGCTGATGTAAAGGGATTTAAAATGATTGGTCCATAAATCTAAAAAGAAATAAAAATTGTTAATCATATTTTTCTACGTACTTTTCTAAAATAATAAGGTTATAAAATTACTAGGGAGAACGCGGCCTCAAAAAAACGGTAAGAGAATGTCATTTCGGCCATCCGACAGTCCGAGGCGGTTTTAGTTGTGTTTTCCTGTATTTTCGTTTAGTTTCCATATATGTGAGAAGTTTTTGCTGTGGTTAATGAACATTTTAAAATTTTGAACAATAATGAGAAAGTGTTTAGTTTCAAATTGTAAAAATTTAGAAGATAAAAGTAATTTTGGGTGAAAAAACATTTCACAGATGAGTATTCAATAATAATTTTATGTAATAATGATTTATGCTGTTTTAAATGAAAACTTGTTTTTAATTTAGATTGTTCATTTGTTGATAGGTCAGACATATAAGTTGGGTTACAAAGAGAAAAATAAGCGGCTACGGTACATTTACCTTCTTCCTATATATTTACTTTAAAAATTTAAATAAATAGCAAATTTTATGCAAACTAATAGGGTTAAACTGAATTAGAAGCCGCTTAGTAATGAAATGTAAATTAAACTTCCAGTTGACTTTCTTTTGGGTTATAGTAGCACCTTAAGTAGCTTAAATTAATTAGTTTTGCTTAAATTAATTTATTTTTATAATGTCAGCTTAATTTTTTTTTTTTGATCTTATCTCTATTCTGAAATAAACTTGGTCCCTAAAACAACAAACCACGTGCAACATAATATTACAATTCAAGTGGCAATAATGGTAATTCGGTTGCATTTTGGTATACCATTTTTAAAACCAATCTTACGAGATGTCAGGGCCACCAACTGATATAGTATTAGGGCTGTATTGGTTTAAAGAATAAAATTTAATTATTACTTTTTATTTAATAAAATACACAAAAATGAGACCAAAAGCCCAGCATGGCTAAATGCAATGGGACTTACAAACCGAAGAGCTCTTGGGATGGTATCTTCTTATCTTGCCCAAAGATTTTATTTGGCAGTATTTTAACTATGGTCAATTCTTTCTTACTTATCTTCAGTGATATTGGGGATACTCCCATGGATACTCCGATGATATGTTTACTAATTTATAAAGTTTTAATATTTTTTTTACCAAAATGTTTAACTTATTTTATAAAATACGTAGTTTTTTTTTTAGTTTTTCATTTTAGACCATAACTGAATGATCAGTTAAGTATTTATGTATTTGCAGAACTCATAACATTTTGTACAATATATAAATATATATAGTTTTGTTTACAAACAACTGGATAGGAGTAGCGGGATGAGGGCAGGCAAATAAAACCACTATTGTATATTTATCCCAAAGTTTCGTGGGTGGATTGCCACTTTATTAAGAGCCTACAATTAGAAAAAGACACATTACAAGACTGTGATATAAACCCAATATCTTTAACATCAAAAAACACTAAAACATAATATGAGGCAAAAAGGTCGGAAAAACAACCCCAAGCCACCATATCCTTGAAAGTCAGCAACTAATAGATTCTTTTTTTTTTCTTTTAAACAAAATAATATTTTTTTTGAGATCATTCTTTTATTTCTTTTAAAAGAAAAAAAGAAAAAAAGAAGAATCTATTAATTGCTGACTTTCAAGGATATGGTGGTTTGAGTTGTTCTTCCGACCTTTTTGCCTCATATTATGTTTTGGTGTTTTTTTATGTTAAAGATATTAGGTTCATATCACAGTCTTGTAATGTGTCTTTTTTTAATTATAGGCCCTTGATAAAGTGGCAATTCAGCCACGAAACGTTGGGATAAATATACAATAGTGGTTTTATTTGCTGCCCTATCCCGCTACACTTCTCCAATTATAAATATATATTTATCCCAAACACTCCTTTTTATAGTGCACCTATAAGCGATTACAAAAATAAACACAAAAGTGCTGAATACAACTCTGTCGAGTCAGCCATAGTGGTTTCTCTGTTTACTCCAAATATTTAACGTTTGTAGCATTGGTTGCATTCTCTCTAGTTCCTTTTATAACCTCGGTGTTATTTATTATTTTTTTTTAATCAGGTAGGGTAACGACAACATTATTACATATTACCCTAGTAATTGACAGTCATTAAAAAAAAACAAAAATAAGTCTGGCCCCTTACAAATAACAAGCTTTCTTCATTAAAGTTTCATTTAAAAGTTGTCAACTGCTGTTTTCCGATCACACTACATGATCAAGAAAATTGAATGTTGTGTAGTAATAATAAAGCTAAGAGTAACCTTCGTCTACGATGTGGTTTTAATTAACTTTTTTTGTGTAAAATTGAATTTGGCCTTAAAAGTTTATTAATAATTTACTTTAATTTAATTGCAAAAAGTAAAAAAAAAAAATAATTTCTCAATTTTGTGCACCGCTATATAGTTTTTTTTTTTGATTTTTTGCATGAAATCTTACTATCTTCCGTCGTTTATGGATGTATTGTATATAAAATATAAAAACAGACAAGTAATTTTAAACTTAAAGGTCTAAAGTTACTATACATTTACTAAAAGTAGTTAAAAATATTAAATAAAGTAAAGAAACAAATATATATATTTTTTAATATCACTTAAATCTTGGACTTCCATTGTCTTTATTTGTTAATTGTTACACAGGGTTTCGGTTAGTGATGAATCTCCAACCGTTTTTAAGTAAAAACTAAAATATATTCTTAAAAGTCACGGCTGCTAGATATTCGGAATATTGATACTAGGCTTGCTATATACATTTTGGTTGTTTACAATTATTACAGTTTCTTTAAATTTTCTTTTCTTCCGGTGGGTTTCTTTACGAATAATTTTTGCTTTCGACCATTCCATGCGGTGTTGTTTTGACCAAGCGTGTTCGGTAATTTCCGACTTCGACGTTTCACTTCGTTCCGTATGTTTTTTGTGTTTTTTAACTCCAACTTCGAGTGGTCTTTCCGTTTCTCCGATGAATACCTCACCACATTCACAGGGAATTTGTTAAATGCAGTCATTATTTGAAACATTGTTATCCGATCTCGTCTTAGTAAGAATACTTCTTAGAGAGGTTTGGGATTTAAATGACGTTTTAATATTATACTTATTCGCGTTTCTGCGAATCTTTTTTAAAGTTCCTTAAATCTATGGAATCAGCAGAACGGATACAGTCTCTCACTGTATCCGTTCTGCTTGAGATCCCTAGGTATGTTACTTATTTCATCTTGCAGGGATTCCTCACTATTACATCAGGTCACTGAGTGGTTATATAGAGTACGTATGACCCCCTGTTTCGTTTCGTGTGATTAGAATTCTGGTGTAAATATTGTCCAGTGTGGGTAGGTTTTCTGTGTACCGAGGTTTGTGTATGTTCATTATTTCGTTTGAATAGAACGTCGAGAAAAGGTGGGATCGAATTCTGCTTTTTATTCATTGTGAATTTAATACAAGGTTTAAGACAATTTAGATGTTGTAAGAAACCTTTAAGTTCTTTGTCATTACCTGCCCATACAATAAAGAAGCCCACTGAAAGAAAAAAAAATAAAGAAGCTGTAATAATTGTAAACAACCAAAATGTATATAGCAAGCCTAGTATCGATATTTAGAATATCTGGAAGCCGTTGCTGGCCCGTGAAAAATCGGTCAAGCTTCGGTTAACAAAGGATAGTATATAATCCGTTGCTTTTAAGAATAGATTTTAGTTATCATTTGAAAACGGTTGAAGATACATCACTTACCAAAACGTTGTGTAACAATTAACAGAGAAAGACAGTGAAAGTTCAAAATTTTAGTTTTATTGAAAACATATCATGGTCTAACACTTTTAAGGAACTATATTTTTGTTGAGAAAAACGCCGCAGTAAGGATTTTTAAGTAAGTATATTATTTTTTTATATTTTTTGTCTAAAATAGCTTGCAAGTTTAGCTTAATTTATCATAAAAATTTGGTTAGATCGCATTTATCAATTCCTGGGTACAAAAATCAGCACAAACACAGTGATTGACAGCTTCAGTAAATAACTGCTATATGGAAATTTTATGCCTTATCTAGCAATTAATAATTTTTTACAGTTTATTTTAGCTTACTCAGTTATAGTCTCAGATACGAATTAGGGACGACTTTTACCCATCCGCCAACCGGATACAAAATAATTGTTTATCAAATATAATATGTTAACAAATGTATTAGAAATGGATAGCCTTAAAAATATGTTTAGGGCTATGCTAATTAAAAAAGATATATTTTTTAGGAATATTTTGGTGACTCCTTGTATAAAGTCAATTCTTATTTTTTTTAACTTGCATGACAGCACTAGTATAATATATAAATAAAGCCTTTGGAAATTTGTAAAATTAAAAATTAAGAAAATTATAAACATTTTTATTTATAAAATTAAAGAAAAAAGTTTGGTGTTATATCAGTACTCTCATGCAGAATAAAAACAAGGATTGACATTTTACAGAAAGTACCAAAATTAACTATATTTTTTTTTAATTTATCATAGCCTTGATCATTATTTTTTAAGCAACCCATTTACAATACATTTGGTCAGATACTATATTTACTTAAAATAGTTTTTTTCTACGACTGGCACTAAAAGAAACATTTTTCTTACTGGTTACCAGCTTTTAAAATAAAATATTTCCCATGCAATAAGGAAAACCCACAAACAGTGGGAAAAGTACTTTTCTTTCTAGTGAAAAAAGTAATTTGCTCTTAATTGCTGTATGTAATAGTAGAAATAGGCCTTTGATTTGCGACTTTGACATTATCTAGCAGCCTGTGGTAGTTGGCGTCGTATAGCAACGATTAAACAAAAATGAATGTATCATGCATCGGCGAGCGCCATATTATTGCAAGCGTCAGTTTTTTATAAAATACTTATATATTATTTCTTCGTTTCGCTATAAAAAAATGGTCATACAAAAAATATAATGTGCAACATGTATGAAAAGCACATTTCCCACTCGCTAATTTGCTCAAACTCACACGTGGGAAATGTTAAACTTTTTTCACTTGATGCACAATATACTATTATCCGGTTGGCCAAGACCAAATTTAAATCTAATGATGAAGCAATACAAACTTTTAGTAAATCTCTTCAAACTTTAAAGGCAGAAAATTGACATGTAAAATGGATTAAAAATATTGCTAGAACTGCCTTTTCTTTTTACCACCGTTAAAAAAATATTTTCTCCCTCTGAAAAACAAAAATCCATATAAGAATACTGGGTCCGGAAAAAAAATGGTTTGCCAGTTTTATGAAATGCCATTCAAATATTATAAACCATACTACTGAAAATCTTTTGAGCTCTAGAGCCGACGTTAACAGAAATCCTGTAATGGTTTTGAGAAAAGTCCTTGCAAAATTCTTATAGAAATTGGCTCTCGACTAAATGCGCAAAATTAAGCAGAGAGGTAGCTCTTAATATGCTGATTAAAAGTCTTAACGGGCACAACCACTCAAACTTTACCCCAGAGCTCGCCACTTTCCAGAGTGTCGATTCTGCAACTGTTCAAATTAAACTCAAGCTTTTCTTTTACTTTTAATCCTTGCTTTTGCGTCGCCTACCTCTTCCCACTCTTTGTCATTACTATACCCCTAGACCCCCAAGCTTACCCAAAACCCCCAACGGGGTACCGATGTGTAACTGTTTCTATTAATTTTCAAAGCATTTGCTTTTACTTCCCGCCCCTTTTCCCAAACCCCATATTACATTCTGGCCTCACCTAATCAAACCACACTTCTCCCAGACACCCTCCCACCCTTCAAAGTCCCCAACATACACTTTAATGGGTACCAACTGTGTAATTGCTTTTATGAAACTCCTTCAAGAAAGCAATGGCATTAAAGAAGTTTAATAGGAGCAATTAGAAAATCCGTATCATTGAAAGTGTCTGTTAGGGGCTAATAAGGTGATTCCTAATTAAAGCATTTATATCGTACGTGCATGACTCACACAATATTCGTTTTCTAATATAGTATTACCGTAAATATACACGGCTGGAAAATCAAGTTCTTGGGTGCAGAGATTTTCAGTGCGATAAAAGGAGATGTCAATTTAATAGGCAAAGGCTTAAGCGAAATAAAGACAGACAGAAAACGTGCTATGGCCGATTTCCTTTCGACCGGCCCAACAAGACGAGGGGAATACCAGGGACAGGGCATCCGAGCGGACTAGGCAGTATCAGCCGGACCCCAGATGTTAAAAGAGTGATTGTCCAACGCATTTTTGGAGATTTTTTACGATATTTATGTTTTATTGCGGTTATGTTAATCACTCTTTAAGGTTTAATATTTGTGTCCGTACAGGCACAGTTAATTGTTAATTTTCCCGTGAACAATATCTGGCCACTGAAGGATTATGATAACCATGAATAGAAAATGATGATCCATCTAAGAATATTTTTTAGACAATCCTCATTTTTATTGATTTTCCTTCTCATGGTCTCACAAGACTCCATTTGCCTGATCTGGAGAAATTTCTTGGGATGCTTGAATGCTGAAGTATGGCTCATTTGCTTTCACAAAAGCGCATACATTTTCATCTCTCTCGATTCTTATTTCAGAAATAGGACTGGCTACTTGGTGTTCGCGATAGCATTTACCACATTGGTAAATGCACCCGGATTCTTTAAAACGAATAAAGATATTTAAATTGTTTGGCAGGATGGGACCTGTTGGCCAGGGTACTTAAAAGGAAATTGCCCAACAACTTCATCGGCACCTTCACCTTTGGAATACCATTAAATTATAATATTCTTTGTTTACGCAAATACATTTTCTTTAAAAGCAGAATATTATTATTTTCAATGTAAAAGCCTATGTGAAAATGAGCCTAGTTTCCCTAGACAGTATTGCAAGTGAACGCGACGGGCATTGTTGCCAACTAGAAAAAATAAAATTATTTATGTTATCTTGCCTGATAAAGTAATAAATACCTATTATTAAAATAATAAAGTATCCTTAACCATCCTAAAATCCTTATATTCTTTACAAATTTCCTTTTTGTTTTGCTAAACGCATAACTTTTTTAATGAAAAGTTTTATAAAATGAATGATTTTTTAAACATTTTTAAACTTGCTTATAAATAATTTACAGATTGGCAATATGTTGAAAATAGCTGGACGCTTGTACTGCATCCCCCGCATACCTCAGCTTTTAATATGCTAACGAATCGCCATCGACCGTCGTCGTATTGGAAGTGAAATAGGAGAAATTGTTGTCGTCCTCTTAATAATCTGGGGTCAAACCATATGTATCCTACTCTATTGCATTAAATTGGCATGCAAGCTTTTGCCTTGTTAATCGTGTATGTTGAAATATTTGACAAGGAAAAATGTATTTGTACCCCACAAATTTAACTCTAAATTTTCTTTCAGAAAAGGCTTAATGGAACATTTTTTCTATTCTTATAGAAATTTTACCGTCAATAATTCAGCTTGGAAAATCATTTTGTAAAACGCGGTCTCTGGAAACACAAAGCGATAAACAACGTCAAAGCTAGCAGGATTTCTTTTGTGCGAAAGTCTGCACTCAATAACATAGAAAATGGAATAATAAGGTTTTTGTAGCTGTGATCGTGTATAGTGTAGAGTTTAATAATAGTAGACCAGATAAAATAGATTTAACTTCTAACACTACTTTTTTTGCGAGATTATTACTCCTATATTTAATTTAATTGTTTTAAATTTTATTAAAAAACTCTCTATCTCGTGTTTACAGGGTGTTTCAAAAAACATGGGACAACACTTATACGGAGATTTATGGCCAAAGATAGGACAAAAATGTGCTAAGAGCCAGTGACCGGCTACCTGTATGTATTTGACCAGACCTGGATTTTTGCACAGTGAATCCGTACATGGATTGGGGACTCACTAAGCCCAAAGTGGTTAGTTTTGGTTATTTGGAAATTTAATAATATATTACTACTTAAATTGAAAAATAACAATGGCAGACCATTATCGCGCGTCTAACATCGTGGCAGACAATTATAAAGGTACCAAAAACATAGAAATTTTAAAATAATTGACCAGTTCTGACTCTAATAGGTTTTGTTCATTATACATAATTTCTCAAGTCAACTCAAAAAGAAGAAATCTGTTGAAATCGGAGGAAAGAATCAAGAAAAAATAATAGGTATTGTTCATTATACACAATTTTTCAAGTCAACTCGAAAATATATGTTTGATAGGGGAAATGTCTGGAGATCGAGGAGGCCACTGAAGCAAATTTACACCGGACGCTTTTAACAATTCTAAACTAACACGTGCGACATGAAGTATGCATTGTCCTCTAATAAAGTGGAACTTGCAATGTTTCCAAGAAGAGAAGCAGATGTGGTTGCAAAACTTCGTGGATATAGCGCTGGGCAGTCATACTACCTAAAATGAACACTAATAGTGACCTGCTAGCGTAAGCAATGGCACCGCATACCATAACACCCACAGTGCGATGAATGTGCCGTTAGATGAAAAATGGACGTTCCGTCTTTCACCACGTCTCCTTCTTACTCTTGCACGGCCATCATGTGTGCCCAAACAGAATCTTATTCGGCGATAAACTGTCCTCATTGTTATTGTTCTTCCGCATCAAACCACTGGTTCGCCATTGCCCTTGTTGTGGAAAATTGATCTCTAGGTGCCAGTTGCCTCAAAAAAGGATCCTGTCGCTCTGTAGTCTGTCTTTGGCATCCAGTACCTCTAACTCGTCGATTTCGGCATTCTTGGAACCATGCTCGACAACATCGCATTACTGTAGGTTCGTTTTAATTTACCCGATCAGCGAGTTCTCTAAAAGAAAATCCGGCTTCACGTAACCCGATTATCCGACCCCTCTCAAACTCGAAGAGTTGGGTAAAATTAGCGCGTCTGTGAACTCTAGGCATAATTATGCACTGAAATAAATGTAACCAAACAAATCCAAACAGAAAAATTACTGAATATTAAGTAAACATGTTCAAATTGTATGAATTCTGATATAACAAAAATGCTTTTGCAAAAAAAGTACAGCCTGAGAATGCCTTCAAAATTTTATCAACGTATAGTTTAATGATAGCAAATATGTGTACAAGTTTTTATTAAAATTCAATAAATAATTTTGGGTGTTGCAATTTCTATGTCACTAAGTATAATTTATTGTCAATTACAACCACTTCGGTCATGATAAAATTACACCACTATATCACTACCAACGCGTAAACAAAAGTGGTCGGCGCAGACGGGACGATAAGTGTGTAACCGCGCATTTAGTCAAGTATGCCACAATTTCAGGGTTGACCGTAAAAAATAATCCATTGTGGCTGTATTGCTGCCATCGGCGTTAAATAATCCAATCGTCTATTTTGCGGCACAATGTGTACGTCGCAATACCATCCTACGCGCCCCTACTGATACGGGGGCAACGCACAGTGGCATGATACGAGGTAGACTGTTTCAAAAATGGGTACAGAACGCTCAGCTTCATCGAATTTCAATTTTATTTATTTATTTATTTATTTTTTTTTTAATCTCATGAAATTTGGAAAAGATTGTCGGAGATTTTTTTTTAATTCTACCCCCAATTTGAAAAAGTTGCCACTAAAATTTTGAGTATTTGCGTAAAACATATTTTTACTCAATATTTGGCCTAAATAATGTTACTCGGCGGTTTTTGGGGTCACCAATCACGAATATAAGCTCGAAATTTAAAAAACTCTAAATTCAAGATGGTGGATCCCAAACGACGGTTATCAAAATAGAAAAACACTTAAAATACGGGAATATGAATGAAACATTTTACTCAGGGGTTTTTGTGGTCACTAAGCACGAATCTGAGGTAAAATTTAAAAAAATTAAATCCTAAATGGCTAATCCAAGATGGCGGATCCAAAATGGCGCGTGTCAAAATTGAAAACACTTAAAATATGGGGAATATGCTATAAATGTTTTCCTATTTACAATATTTGGGCAAAAAATGGAATATGGTTACTAAAAAATCTTACAATACTGTGCGAGTCAAAAAATAATTATATTTAAAACACTCAAAATTTAATAAGCCCTATTACTACTTTATTATTATATCTATATACTAAAATAAATTAAAGTGTATGTATATTTTTGTAACAATTAATAAAATACCCACCGTTATAAAAACGTTATAATAAAAAAAGTGTTTTTAAAACATTAATGTATTTTATATTTTTTTTTTTAGTTTAAAAATTTGTTTCTTTTAATTATGTTTACTTTTATTATAAATTTTCAAAAATCTTTAATAACAAAAAAATTTTAAAAACATTTTAAATTTTAAATTTAATTAATTTTAAAAATTAATTATATTTTTTTTATACATCTCGTATATTTAAAATATATATTTAAATAAAATACATAACCAAATATACCTTTAGCCAAATGTTTGTTTCTTTTTATATGCGTAAATAAAGTTTGCTACGAATTAAAAATTTAAAAAATATATTAGGTACAACGTTTTTGGAACACACTGTATAATATTTATTAGTATTTTTAAAATTGCCCTAAGAATATATATATACTTTATTATATTATTAAATATCTTTATTTAATAATAGGGAAGTTATTATGATTTTTATTTTTGTGGTTTTTTTAAGATATTTTCTTTTTAACTCCCCCGATACAACAATAATATTTTTTCAAAACTATATATAAATATACAAAAAAAAGTTTCAATTTCTACCTCGTATTCGTGATTAGTGGCTACTAAAACCCCTCTGTAAAATGTTTCATCCATATTCTCCGGATTTTAAGTGTTTTTCTATTTTTATACCCGAAATTTTGAATCCGCCATCTTGGACTTAAGTTTTTTTTTAATTTTGACCTCGTATTCATGACTAATGACTACGAAAGCCATTGAGTAAAATGTTTTATCTATATTCTTTGTATTTTTATTTTTTTTTCCATTTTGATACATGCCATCTTAAATTTAGATTTTTTTTTTAATTTCCACCTCATATTCGTGTTTGATGACCCCGAAAACCCCCTAGTAACAATATTCAGCCCCATATATGGAGTAAAAATATGTTTTACGCAAAGACTCAAAATTTTAGTTGCCACTTTTTCAAATTGGGACAGAATTTAAAAAAATAATAAAAAATCTTGAAAAAGGGCTCCGACAATCTTTTCAAAATCTTATGAGCCTTTTTCTCCTTATTTAAATTCGTAACTTAAAAATTTGCAACATACTCTATGTATTTTTTAAAATTATTATCTGCAAGCTAAAGTATAAAGTTAGTACTCTTTTGACCATAACGCTTTTTAACAAACAGCTTAAGATTTTTTTAATGATTTGTTTTGAACCTGCACCCAAAAACTTTTTCAGCTTAGAAATGGCCCATTCTTTATTTTATACAAAAGCGTTCGTGGGTTTTGTTATTGTGGTCGATTTTATACTGATTTGTAGCTTTTGCAACGTACGTGTTTGCGCTTGATTCCAAATTAAAATTAATTGCGAATTCTTCCACTTCTATTTATTGATTTCTATATTAAAAGATTTTGTCGCTCTCAAAGCTTTTAACCATTTGGAAATCGATAAATCGATAGCAAGAAACTCTTAAAATTAATTTAATTATTTCAAGCATTTCTTTTAATAATATAGAGTATTACAGGATGCGATATATTTATTGTACAGGATGTTTTTTTTCTCGTTGGTATTATAGGATATAGGCTAAAGGGTAAGATATTCAAAAAAACTAAGATTCATGTCCCGTTTTCTTTTTTAGTGTTTAGTTTAA
The DNA here is from genome assembly GCA_019359885.1 of Listronotus oregonensis. Lineage (NCBI taxonomy): Eukaryota > Metazoa > Arthropoda > Insecta > Coleoptera > Curculionidae > Listronotus > Listronotus oregonensis. The sequence continues at coordinate 18,019 of JAHBCN010013875.1, forward strand.
TGACGCAATCAGATCTACGCTAACTACTTTGCTTTAAAAGATATAGGGTGATTTTAAAAATCTGCCGGTTTTATTATCTCCCGAAACTAGGTTATTTATGGAGATAAATAAAAACTTTAAATACAAGAGTTTTATGACTTTTTGCGTAAAAATAAGCTTTTTCTTAAATGAGACACCCTTTTTTTTTATCTTGTTACAATCCACGAAGGCTGATGCCTAAGTACTAACGTACCGTGGGTGTCTCAGTGTGGTGAGGGGGAGTTTGTTCACACGGGACTTAAATTTTTGGAGATTGGGAGGAGAAGGAAAAACTTCTGCGGGCAGCAGGTTCCATACTTTTGACACTCTAGGGATGAAGGAACGAAGAAAGCGGGAAGTTCGGGGCCTCTCTAACTGAACTGTAAAAGGATGCATAAAAGTTGCACTACGTGTTGCTCTGTTGGGAGCTGCCAGAGAAGAAATTATACTGGCCAACTCCTCTGAGCAGAAGCCGTAAAAATATCTATAGAAGAGCGACAGATCCCTACAGCTCGACGGTGGGCAAGAAGAGGAAGCCTTTCTGTGAGCGTTGGATCATTAATAAGACGAACGGCTCTTCTTTGAATGGAGTCCAGAATGCTAAGTGTTGTAGGGGACGCCATTCCCCAGACATGAGAACAATATTCTAAAGAGGGTCTGATTTGGGATACATACAGAGTGTACAAATTGGAAGAAGGGGAAAATTTTCTGGCTCGGAAGAGAAATCCAATCTTTTTTGAAGCTGCCGAAACTATGGATAAAATGTGTTTGTGCCAGTTGAGGTTATTCTCAAAAGTAACGCCGACAAGATTAAACGACTCTTTGTTCTGCAGAACTTGGCCGCTCATATGTAAGGGATGAGCATTCGCAGACTTTTTTCGCGACAGGGAACATGACTGTGTTTTCGAGGCATTAAACTGAACAAGGTTTTTGGCGCCCCAATCCAAGTGTTTGAGGTCTTGTGAAAGAGATATCTGCATTGACCTGCGCTTGTTTTCGAAATCAGGATTACACGGTGGCTAAAGAAATTGAATACTAGAGTGGAGGGTACTATCGTCAGTAAAACTATGCATGGGATTGATTGTGGAAGAGAGAAGACCGTTAATGTGTAGAAGAAACAGCGTGGGTGCCAGCACTGAGCCCTGGGGCACCCCAGCATTAATTTGGTAGAAGCTGGAGGAATGACCATCTACACTAACTGATATACGTCGGCGTCGATTAGAAAGGAAACTGGAAAGCCAAGAGCAAAGCTTAGGTGGAAGACCGTAAGAAGGAAGTTTGTTAAGAAGCCCATCATGCCAGACCTGATCGAAGGCTTTGGATATGTCGAGAGCAACGATCTGGGATTCACCAAGAAACTCAAGGGACTTGTTCCAGTTGTGTGAGACAAAGGAAAGAAGATCAGCTGTGGATGTACTGTGACGGAATCCATATTGTCTATCATGTAAGATCTAATGATTTTCTAGGTACTTTAAGATTTGGGAATTAATGAATTTTTCCATTACTTTGCAAACAACTGAAAGAAGAGATATAGGTCTATAGTTGGAAGGGAGACTTTTGGATCCTTTTTTGGGGACAGGTTGCACACGTGCAGCTTTCCAACTATCCGGGAAAATGCCCGTGTCGTAAGAGATGCGAAAGAGGCGAGTTAAGATGGGTGCAAGCTCGGGAGCACATTTTTTTAAGACGATTGCTGGTATGCCATCCAGCCCAGACGATTTTTTAGTATTAAGAGAAGAAAGAATACGCTTGATATGTTTAACTTTAAAAATTATATCGGACATTTTATGAGAAACAGGACAACTGTTGGAAGGGGAAGATTATTAGGAGGATCAAGCGTAGAATTGGCAGCAAATTGTTTGGCAAATAGTTCGGCTTTTCCTTTGGAGGTAGAGACAATTCCATCTTCAGAGATTAGGGGTGGAAAAGAATTTGTGCAAAAGTTCTGACTAATATTTTTGGCAAAGGACCAGAAAGCTTTACTGCCATTTGAGCAAGAAAGAACTTTATCTTTTATTCGATTGTTAAAATGGTCTTTTACTTCTGAGATGGTCTGATTATACTGATTTCTCGCTTCGATGCTAGGCTGTCGATTTTCGGGACTGGGGTTTTAAAGAAACTTTTTGTGGGCTTGAATTTTTAAAAGTCTGGCTTTGTCACAGGATTTAGAAAACCACGGTTTGTGATTTGAAGTTATGGGGTTCTTTTTAGTGTGGGGAATATAGGTCTCAATGCCTAGTTGAATTGTTTCGGTAATTTGTTTAAAAATTTCGGAAGGATCGAAAGTAGAAAAGCAGGTAGGATCCGAAGGGAGCTGGCAAAGAAATCTCTCAGACCATCCCAGTCGGCCGAATTGTAGTGCCAGACGGTTCGTGGCGGCATGCTTTCAGTTGCCTCAAAATGAGTGCAGTAAGATACGGTGACCAAACCGGCCAAAACGGTCAGAGCGACAAAGGGAAGCAGTTACTGATGCTTGATAGAGTTCGGGGGTGGAAGTAAGAAAGAGATCTAGGGGGTTAGAATTATGGGTGGGAACCCTAGGAAAGTAGGTAGGTTCCATAATTAGATTGGTGAGCGAGTTGCTGATTGCGAAATTTTCTGCTGCTCTGCCTTGTGTATCAGTTTTTGTGGATCCTAGCCAATCCTTATTATGAACATTAAAATCCCCGAGAACGATTACTTCGGCCAATGGAAACTGGGAAATAATATTGTCGATCTTTATTGAAAGGAAATCAAAGAGCTCGTTGTAGGAATTGTCGGACGGGGACCGGTATATACAGCAGATAAATTTGATAGAAGATCTGAAAGAAAGTTTAAGCCAAAGAATATCAGGCCTACCCGATTCGAGGTTAGAAACCCTAGCACAAGCCAGGTCGTTGCGAACGTAATCACAAACGCCGCCATGGGGTCGAAAAGATGAAATGAGTTCATAACCTGGGAAAAGGAGGTGGTTGGTTGCTGTTTTGGGACTTACTTGGGTTTCGGTGAGAAAAAGTATGTGGGGTTTGGAGGATTGAAGATAATGGTGAACAGAGTTTACGTTGGAGTTAAGCCCACATATATTTGTGAAGGATATTGGACTTTTCGATGGTGGCCCCCCAAATGTACTCCTCGCCCGGAGAACCGAATGGAGGGGTATTTTACCTCCGGATAACTTTACGTTCTTGTGTGCCATCATCATTATTTCAAATTTTAGTAGAGTGGAAAAAAAGAGAAAGAAAAAGAAAAAGAAAGAAGAGGAAGAAGGAAAACTAAAAGAGGAAGAAGGAAGAGGAAGAAGGAAAACTGACTCACCGCCCAGAAGTCGAAACGTCCTGAGACTTCACGAGTCCTTTAAAGGGCAAGTGGGGTGGTACCGCCTCAGGCGAGGAAAGCTCCTCTACCACCTACCAATATTTGAATATCTCAAAAAAATTATTTTTTTCTTGCCATTGCAACAATATATAACGCCTAATATTTTGCTTTGTTCCATTAGCTAAAATACAAAAAAATTTTTTAGCTGGTAAAGGTAATTTTTATTATATAATGCTATATTAAAAACCCAATTAACACTAACAACTAACACTAACAATAATATTAAGACACCAAAAAACTAAAACAACAACAACAACTACAACTACAAAAAAACAAATAAGTAAAAAAAATGTTTAAGTTCCCATTACCTCATATACTTTAAAAATAAGCATATGTGCTTAATCACAAAAGGTGCTCGAATTGTCTTTCATTTTGTTTAATGCATTTTTGGGCTCGGCTTGTAACTGCACAAGTGGCGTTATAGATAATATGAATATTTGGCATTTTTCCAATACAATTAATAAAATTTGCTCTAAGTTCCTTAACAGTATTACTCCGGATTTTGTATATTTCATTTTTAATAAATTCCCAAAAATAAAGGTCTAGTGGTGTTAGGTCAGAGTAACGCGAGGGCCACTCCTTCGGTTTACATGTACAAAGCCAATTTTCGCCAAAATTAAGAGTTAGAAAGTGCCTTACCACATGGCTATTATGGGATGGAGCACCGTCTTGCTGGAAATAAACATTATATCTCGCAGCTAATGGCATGTCATTTAACTCAAGTATTACACATTCCTCCAAAATTTGGATGTATCCTTCCGCATTTAAATTGTCCTTAAAAATCCTATACTTAAAGACTATTTTGATACAGCGCTACCCATACATGGAACCCAAACCGTCCTTGTTGCGACCTTCTGATAAAGATTTATGTTTGACCAATATCGACTGTTATGTCGATTAAAAATTCCTTTGCTAAATATAAAAGCCTCGTCAGTCCATACTATTTTTGGAAAAAAATTTGGATTCCGATAAACCTGTTCCAAATACCAATGCCAAAACTCTGAATGCCAAGCTTCATCGCCAGGATGTAAGTTGTGAACCTTTCTTGTTTTGTACGGTTTATACTTATACTTTTTTAACGTTTTAAAAACTTTAGATTTACTTGTGCCAATATGTTTTTCAATATTACGGCTAGACACCGTCGGATTAGCAGCAACACAAGCTAATGTATTTATTTTATCCCGTTCTCCATTTTCTTTTTTGTAAATCTTCCTTCTAGGTTTTTTAAATGATCCATACTTATTTAAATTGTAATCCGATCTTTAAAATACTCTTTTTTCTGGCTGTCGTCGTTCTGGATAACGCTCAAAATAAAACTTTAAAGCTGCGTCCCTATTTTTATTACTCTCAATACAGGACTCAAACATGTTTAACTTTTTAAAGTTTTGAAAAATATTCATTTTAGACAAGTTTGAGAGACATATATAGTACTTATACTTAAAAATGAAATGCGAAAACCAATACTTAACTGTTATTGATCTTTTTGACATGTAAACAAACAAAACAAACGTTTAAAAAATATAATTAATGTCCCACTAAAAATAATCATATTTTTTGGCATTTTAGCTATTTAGAACAAAGTAAAATATTAAGTGTTATATATTGTTGCAATCGCAAGAAAAAATTCAATTTTTAAGGATACTCAAAAATAGGGTGTCCCATTTAAGAAAAAGGTAATTTTGATAATATCTCAAAAATTATACTTTTTAAAACTAGGCCACTGGATTCTGCGTAAAAAGTTTTGTATTTAAAGTTTTCTACATCTCCATAATTAACCGAGTTGGTTGGAAGATAATAAAAACCGGCAGATTTCGAGAATAACCTCATATCTTTTAAAGCAATCTAGTTAGCGTAGATCTGATTGCGTCATTAAATTAAACACTAAAAATGAAAACGGGACAGGTATCTTGGTTTTTTGTATCTCTTACCATTTAGCCTTTACCCTATAATACCAACGGAAAAATAAACCACCCTGTATAGGGTGTCCCAATTTTAAAAACTTTTTTTATATATATATATATATATATATATATATATATATATATATATATATATATATATATATATATATATATATATAATTTTATATATTTTAAAATTTAAAACCCGCTTTGTACTTGGGTTCCCTAGTATCTTTCACGTCAGAAGTCAAACAAAGGGCTTTGTTAAACATACTTTAATATAAAAATAGAAAAAAATATAAATGCCTTTAGGCTTTTATTTAAATAACTTATCTTACTGCATCTAATGTTTTCTAATCTTAATGTATAAAACAATTTTTATATATATATATATATATATATATATATATATATAT
>JAHBCN010013876.1:0-23627 GCA_019359885.1 Listronotus oregonensis
AGTTACTAAAATGAACCCCAAATACCCCCAAAAAAAAATAATCCATAAAATTATTATTTTAAAAATCTATTTGTGGAACAAAAACAATAAGAGATAGACTTCAGGTTAGCCCAAATCAATTATTTTTTAAAAAAGTTTCACTTTAGAAGAGAGTTAGTTTTAAATATCTTTCATAATACAAAAATTATTAAACAATTCTTAAAATCTTATAAATTAATTAGGTATACATTTTAAAATTTACCGTAGTATCTCTAACAAATTACGAAATAAGATCAGAAAGGCAAAAATTAACTTTTTTTAAATAAATATAAGTTTTCTTGACCTAAATGAAAAATGTTAGAATTTTTTTCTTAAAATAGTAATTGGAAAGGGGGCATGAGAAGTTAAAAGATATATTCAAGGAAATAGTCAGTCTCTGCTTAATAATTTTAAGTTACTTAACCCAAAATGCTTTGTTTAAATTGAAAAGAATAATTAATTAAAAAAAATTACTTATTTAAAAAATTAAAATCTTATCCTAGAATTTTTAGTGTTTTTATTACTTGTCCATATAAAAATTAGCAAACATTTCAAGAAAATTATAATTTTTTAACAGCAAGGACTTGTGAAACAAAAAATAATAATAAATAGTGTTTAAGTTATCCAAAATCAAAATATTTTTCTAAAATTGTTTACTTTTAATGATGGTTAGTTAGAAATCAATTCTAAAAACCTAATAAATGAATAATGGATACTAAATTAATCTTTTTATCTAAAAAATTGATTAAAATACTTATAATTTTATTAAAAAGAATCTAATTTTGCTTTTCCGATTATATTTATTAAGAAAATAAAACATATTGTTTAAAACAAAAAAAAATGCAAAAATTACATGAATAAAACCTTTTTTCCCTTTTGTACAGAAATTTTTGGTTAAAATCAAATTATTCTTTATTTTTCGTCTTATTAAAATATTTATATACTTTTTATCTAGACAAGTTACTACAACTGACCACAACTAACCACAATAGGCAAATAATCCACTAAAATTATTATTTTATATTCAAACTATTTGTGGGAACAAAAAACAATAAGAGATAGACTTTAGTTAGCCCAAATCAATTATTTTTTAAAAAGTTTCACTTTAGAAGAGGTTAGTTTTAAATATCCTTCATAATACAAAAATTATTAAACAATTCTTAAAATCTTATAAATTAATTAGGTATACTTTTAAAATTTACCGTAGTATCTCTAACAAATTACGAAATAAGATCAGAAAGGCAAAAATTAACTTTTTTTAATAAATTTTAAGTTTTCTTGACCTAAATGAAAAATGTTAGAATTTTTTTCTAAAATAGTAATTGGAAAGGGGGCATGAGAAGTTAAAAGATATATTCAAGGAAATAGTCAGTCTCTGCTTAATAATTTTAAGTTACTTAACCCAAAATGCTTTGTTTAAATTGAAAAAAATAATTTAAATTAAAAAAAATTACTTATTTAAAAAATTAAAGTCTTATCCTAGAATTTTTAGTGTTTTTATTACTTGCCCATATAAAAATTAGCAAACAATTCAAGAAAATTATAATTTTTAACCAAGTGACTTGTGAGAACAAAAAATAATAATAAATAGTGTTTAAGTTATCCAAAATCAAAATATTTTTCTAAAATTGTTTACTTTTAATGATGGTTTTGTTAGAAATCAATTCTAAAAACCCCAATAAATGAATAAAGGATACTAAATTAATCTTTTTTATAAAAAATTGATTAAAATACTTATAATTTTATTAAAAAGAATCTAATTTTTGCTTTTCCGATTATATTTATTAAGAAAATAAAACAAATTGTTTAAAACAAAAAAAAAATTGCAAAAATTACATGAATAAAACCCTTTTTTTTCCCCTTTTTACAGAAATTTTTGGTTAAAATCAAATTATTCTTTATTTTTCGTCTTATTAAAAATATTTATATACCTTTTTATCTAGACAAGTTACTACAACTGACCACAACTAACCACAATAGGCAAATAATCCACTAAAATTATTATTTTATATTCAAATCTATTTCGTGGGAACAAAAAACAATAAGAGATAGACTTTAGTTTAGCCCAAATCAATTATTTTTTAAAAAAGTTTTACTTTAGAAGAGAGTAAGTTTTAAACATCCTTCATAATACAAAAATTATTAAACAATTCTTAAAATCTTATAAATTAATTAGGTATACTTTTTAAAATTTACCGTAGTATCTCTAACAAATTACGAAATAAGATCAGAAAGGCAAAAATTAACTTTTTTTAATAAATTTTTAAGTTTTTTTGACCTAAATGAAAAATGTTAGAATTTTTTTCTAAAAATAGTAATTGGAAAGGGGGCATAAGAAGTTAAATGATATATTAAAGGAAATAGTCAGTCTCTGCTTAATAATTTTAAGTTACTTAACCCAAAATGCTTTGTTTAAATTGAAAAAAATTACTTATTTAAAAAATTAAAGTCTTATCCTAGAATTTTTAGTGTTTTTATTACTTGCCCATATAAAAATTAGTAAACAATTCAAGAAAATTATAATTTTTTATCAGCCAGTGACTTGTGAGAACAAAAAATAATAATAAATAGTTTTTTATAGTTTATTTTGATTTTTGGGAATATCAACTTAAAAGAAAAATTATTTGGCTTTTCTCCAGAATAAAGATATTTATATATTATTTTTAAAAAATTATACTTTTTTTAGAGATTATTATGGAGAGCTAGTCTGCTCCCGCTATAATAGTAACAAAAAATATGAAAATACATAAAAAGGTTTAATTCTTTATAAAATTGAATTGTTTTAAGTACTATAATAAAATAATAATTTTTTATGAAATTATATAAAAAAGAAAATATACTTACTTGAAAACATTGGCAACGCGTTATAAGATATATATGTTATTTCAAACTTATTGGTTATCGACGGACGGGTGTAGCACATAAATTATTTGATTATATTACTTAAAACAGATAAGAAACTAAAAAATTGTGTTTTATTAACTGACATTGACTTCTGACATGACTTTTTCAAAATAAAAAAATAGTTACTGGTAAAGGTACACGTGTAGGTACCTTTAATATTTAAAAAATATGTATAAAAAATTAAATAAAACTTTTAGCCATATAGATAGGTTTTTTATAGTTTATTTTGATTTCTGGGAGTATCAAATTAAAAGAAAAATTATTTGGCTTTTCTCCAGAATAAAGATATTTATATATTATTTTTAAAAAATTATACTTTTTTAGAGATTATTATGGAGAGCTAGTCTGCTCCCGCTATAATAGTAACAAAAAATATGAAAATACATAAAAAGGTTTAATTCTTTATAAAATTGAATTGTTTTAAGTACTATAATAAAATAATAATTTTTTATGAAATTAAATAAAAAAGAAAATATACTTACTTGAAAACATTGGCAACGCGTTATAAGATATATATGTTATTTCAAACTTATTGGTTATCGACGGACGGGTGTAGCACATAAATTATTTGATTATATTACTTAAAACAGATAAGAAACTAAAAAATTGTGTTTTATTAACTGACATTGACTTCTGACATGACTTTTTCAAAATAAAAAAAAAGTTACTGGTAAAGGTACACGTGTAGGTACCTTTAATATTTAAAAAATATTATTTTTTGTTCTCACAAGTCACTTGCTGTTAAAAAATTATAATTTTCTTGAATTGTTTGCTAATTTTTATATAGAAAAGTAATAAAAACACTAAAAATTCTAGGATAAGACTTTAATTTTTTAAATAAGTAATTTTTTTTTTAATTTATTATTTTTTTCAATTTAAACAAAGCATTTTGGGTTAAGTAACTTAAAATTATTAAGCAGAGACTGACTATTTCCTTGAATATATCTTTTAACTTCTCATGCCCCCTTTCCAATTACTATGTTAAGAAAAAAATTCTAACATTTTTCATTTAGGTCAAGAAAACTTATATTTATTAAAAAAAAGTTAATTTTTGCCTTTCTGATCTTATTTCGTAATTTGTTTGAGATACTACGGTAAATTTTAAAAAGTATACCTAATTAATTTATAAGATTTTAAGAATTGTTTAATAATTTTTGTATTATGAAGGATATTTAAAACTAACTCTCTTCTAAAGTGAAACTTTTTTAAAAAATAATTGATTTGGGCTAACCTGAAGTCTATCTCTTATTGTTTTTGTTCCCACGAAATAGATTTGAATATAAAATAATAATTTTAGTGGATTATTTGCCTATTGTGGGTAGTTGTGGTCAGTTGTAGTAACTTGTCTAGATAAAAAGGTATATAAATATTTTTAATAAGACGAAAAATAAGGAATAATTTGATTTTAACCAAAAATTTCTGTACAAAAGGGGAAAAAAGGTTTTATTCATGTAATTTTTGCAATTTTTTTTGTTTTAAACAATTTGTTTTATTTTCTTAATAAATATAATCGAAAAAGCAAAAATTAGATTCTTTTTAATAAAATTATAAGTATTTTAATCAATTTTTTTAGATAAAAATATTAATTTAGTATCCTTTATTCATTTATTAGGTTTTTAGAATTGATTTCTAACTAACCATCATTAAAAGTAAACAATTTTAGAAAAATATTTTGATTTTGGATAACTTAAACACTATTTATTATTATTTTTTGTTCTCACAAGTCACTTGCTGTTAAAAAATTATAATTTTCTTAAATTGTTTGCTAATTTTTATATGGACAAGTAATAAAAACACTAAAAATTCTAGGATAAGAATTTAATTTTTTAAATACGTAATTTTTTTTAAATTTATTATTCTTTTCAATTTAAACAAAGCATTTTAGGTTAAGTAACATAAAATTATTAAGCAGAGACTGACTATTTCCTTGAATATATCTTTTAACTTCTCATGCCCCCTTTCCAATTACTATTTTAAGAAAAAAATTCTAACATTTTTCATTTAGGTCAAGAAAATTAAAAATTTATTAAAAAAAGTTAATTTTTCCTTGTTTTGATCTAATTTCGTAATTTGTTAGAGTACTACGGTAAATTTTAAAAAGTATATAATTAATTTATAAGATTTTAATTGTTTAATATTGTATTATAAGGATATTTAAATAAACTCTCTTCTAAAGTAAAACTTTTTGAAAAATAATTATTTGGCTAACCTAAAGTTCTTCTTATTGTTTTTGTTCCCAACGAAATAGATTTGAATATAAAATTAATTTTAGTGGATTATTTGCCTATTGTGGTTAGTTGTGGTCAGTTGTAGTAACTTGTCTAGATAAAATGTATATAAAATATTTAATAAGAAGAAAAATAAGAATAATTTGATTTTAAACAAAAATTTTGTACAAAAGGGAAAAAAAGTTTTATTATGTAATTTTTGCAATTTTTTTTTTGTTTTAAACAATTTGTTTTATTTTCTTATAAATATAATGGAAAAGCAAAAATTAGATTCTTTTTAATAAAATTAAAGTATTTTAATCAATTTTTTAGATAAAATATTAATTTAGTATCCTTTATTCATTTTTAGGTTTTAATTATTTTAACTAACCATCATTAAAAGTAAACAATTTTAGAAAAATATTTTGATTTTGGATAACTTAAACACTATTTATTATTTTTTTGTTCTCACAAGTCATTTGCTGTTAAAAATTTAATTTTCTTGAATTGTTGCTATTGACAATAATAAACACTAAATAGTAAACAATTTTTAATATATTTTTAATTTATTATTTTTTATTTCAAGATTGGGTTAAAATTAAATATTGTGAATTATATTTCTAATAACTAATTAGACCTTTATATATTTTTAAAATTTATTTTATTGCAAGAAAACTAAAATATTAAAATTAATTTTCCTTATCTTATTTCTATTTTAATACTATTTGACAATTAATTTTAATTTTAAGAATTTTTTAATTATTAAAAATTTAATACTTCTTCAATGAATTTTAAAAATAATTTAAAAATTATTTATTTTTTTGTAAAATATTGATATAAAATAATAATTTTAATTTTTCCATGTGTATTTTAATGCTAAAAAGTAATAAATTTTTAATAACGAAATAAAATTTTGATTAAAAAAAAAGGGGAATTTTATTTGTATTTGCATTTTTGTTTTAAAAATTATTTAATAAAATCAAGAAAAATTATTTAAAATTAAATTAAAATTTTTTAGTAATTTAATTTTTCTTTATTTTTTTTAGTTTAGAATATTTCAAAACAATTAAAATAAAAATTTTAAATATTTTATTTTGTAAAAATATTTATATTTTTCTAATATTTGAAATTTAATTTCTTAAGTATTTTAATTAGTATAAACTAAAATTTATAAATTTTAAAGTATCTTATTTTTTTTTAATTTAACAATTTGGAGTAATAAAAACACTAAAAATTCTAGGATAAGACTTTAATTTTTGAAATAAATAATTTTTTTAATTTATTATATTTTTAATTTAAACAAAGCATTTTGGGTTAAGTAACTTAAAATTATTAAGCAGAGACTGACTATTTCTTTGAATATATCTTTTAACTCTCATGCACCTTTCCAATTACTATTTTTATAAAAAATTCAACATTTTTCATTAGTCAAGAAAACTTAAAAATTTATTAAAAAAAAGTTAATTTTGCCTTTCTGATCTTATTTCGTAATTTGTTAGAGATACTACGGTAAATTTTTAAAAGTATACCTAATTAATTTATAAGATTTTAAAATTGTTTAATAATTTATTATTATGAAGGATATTTAAATCTAACTTCTTCAAAGTGAAACTTTTTAAAAAATAATTGATTTGGGCTAACCTAAAGTCTATCTCTTATTATTTTTATGATCCCACGAAATAGATTTGAATATAAAATAATAATTTTAATGGATTATTTGCCTATTTGGTTAGTTTGTGGTCAGTTGTAGTAACTTGTCTAGATAAAAGGTATATAAATATTTTTAATAAGACGAAAAATAAAGAATAATTTATTTTAACCAAAAATTTCTGTACAAAAGGGAAAAAAAGTTTTATTCATGTAATTTTTGCAATTTTTTTTGTTTTAAACAATTTGTTTTATTTTCTTAATAAATATAACGGAAAAGCAAAAAATTAGATTTTTTTAATAAATTAAAGTATTTTAATCAATTTTTTTAAATAAAAAATTAATTTAGTATCCTTTATTCATTTATTAGGTTTTTAGAATTGATTTCTAACTAACCATATTAAAAGTAAACAATTTTAGAAAAATATTTTGATTTTGGATAACTTAAACACTATTTATTATTATTTTTGTTCTCACAAGTACTTGCTGTTAAAAAATTATAATTTTTGAATTGTTTCAATTTTAATGGCAAGTAATAAAAACACTAAAAATTCTAGGATAAGACTTTAATTTTTAAATAAGTATTTTTTTTTAATTTATTATTTTTTTTAATTTAAACAAAGCATTTTGGGTTAAGAACTTAAAATTATTAAGCAGAGACTGACTATTTCCTTGAATATATCTTTTAATCTCATGCCCTTTCCAATTACTATTTTAAAAAAAATTCTAACATTTTTATTTAGGTCAAGAAAACTTAAAAATTTATTAAAAAAATTAATTTTTCCTTTCGTAATTTGTTAATACAGGTAAATTTTAAAAGTATACCTAATTAATTTATAAGATTTAAGAATTGTTTAATAATTTTTGTATTATGAAGGATATTTAAAACTAACTCTCTTCTAAAGTGAAATTTTTAAAAAATAATTGATTTGGGCTAACCTAAAGTCTATCTCTTATTGTTTTTGTTCCCACGAAATAGATTTGAATATAAAATAATAATTTTAGTGGATTATTTGCCTATTGTGGTTAGTTGTGGTCAGTTGTAGTAACTTGTCTAGATAAAAAGGTATATAAAAATTTTAATAGACGAAAAATAAAGAATAATTTGATTTTAACCAAAAATTTCTGTACAAAGGAAAAAAAGTTTTATTCATGAATTTTGCAATTTTTTGTTTTAAACAATTTTTTTATTTTCTTAATAAATATTATCGGAAAAGCAAAAATTAGATTTTTTTAATAAAATTATAAGTATTTTAATCAATTTTAGATAAAAAGATTAATTTAGTATCCTTTATTCATTTATTAGGTTTTTAGAATTGTTAACTAACCTCATTAAGTAACAATTGAAATTTTGTTTGATAATAAACACTATTTTTTTTTTGTTCTCACAAGTACTTCTGTTAAAATTATAATTTTTAATGTTGCTAATTTTTATATGCAAGTAATAAAAACACTAAAAATTCTAGGATAAGACTTTAATTTTTAAATAGTAATTTTTTTTAAATTTATTATTTTTTCAATTTAAACAAAGCATTTTAGGTTAAGTAACTAAAATTATTAAGCAGAGACTGACTATTTCCTTGAATATATCTTTTAACTTCTCATGCCCCCTTTCCAATTACTATTTTAAGAAAAAAATTCTAACATTTTTCATTTAGGTCAAGAAAACTTAAAAATTTATTAAAAAAGTTAATTTTTGCCTTTCTGATCTATTTCGTAATTTGTTAGAGATACTACGGTAAATTTTAAAAGTATACCTAATTAATTTATAAGATTTTAAGAATTGTTTAATAATTTTTGTATTATGAAGGATATTTAAAACTAACTCTCTTCTAAAGTGAAACTTTTTTAAAAAATAATTGATTTGGGCTAACCTAAAGTCTATCTCTTATTGTTTTTTGTTCCCACGAAATAGATTTGAATATAAAATAATAATTTTAGTGGATTATTTGCCTATTGTGGTTAGTTGTGGTCAGTTGTAGTAACTTGTCTAGATAAAAAGGTATATAAATATTTTTAATAAGAGAAAAATAAAGAATAATTTGATTTTAAACCAAAAATTTCTGTACAAAGGGAAAAAAAGGTTTTATTCATGTAATTTTTGCAATTTTTTTTTGTTTTAAACAATTTGTTTTATTTTCTTATAAATATAATCGGAAAAGCAAAAATTAGATTCTTTTTAATAAAATTATAAGTATTTTAATCAATTTTTTAGATAAAAAATTAATTTAGTATCCTTTATTCATTTATTAGGTTTTTAGAATTGATTTCTAACTAACCATCATTAAAAGTAAACAATTTTAGAAAAATATTTTGATTTTGGATAACTTAAACACTATTTATTATTATTTTTGTTCTCACAAGTCACTTGCTGTTAAAAATTATAATTTTCTTGAATTGCTTGCTAATTTTTATATGGACAAGTAATAAAAACACTAAAAATTCTAGGATAAGACTTTAATTTTTAAATAAGTAATTTTTTTTAATTTATTATTTTTTCAATTTAAACAAAGCATTTTGGGTTAAGTAACTTAAAATTATTAAGCAGAGACTGACTATTTCCTTGAATATATCTTTTAACGTCTCATGCCCCCTTTCCAATTACTATTTTTATAAAAAAATTCTAACATTTTTTATTTAAGGTCAAGAAAACTTAAAAATTTATTAAAAAAAAGTTAATTTTTGCCTTTCTGATCTTATTTCGTAATTTGTTAGAGATACTACGGTAAATTTTAGAAAGTATACCTAATTAATTTATAAGATTTTAAGAATTGATTAATAATTTTTGTATTATGAAGGATATTTAAAACTAACTCTCTTCTAAAGTGAAACTTTTTAAAAAATAATTGATTTGGGCTAACCTAAAGTCTATCTCTTATTGTTTTTTGTTCCCACGAAATAGATTTGAATATAAAATAATAATTTTAGTGGATTATTTGCCTATTGTGGTTAGTTGTGGTCAGTTGTAGTAACTTGTCTAGATAAAAAGGTATATAAAAATTTTTAATAAGACGAAAAATAAAGAATAATTTGATTTTAACCAAAAATTTCTGTACAACAGGGGAAACAAAAGTTTTATTCATGAAATTTTTGCAATTTTTTTTTGTTTTAAACAATTTGTTTTATTTTCTTAATAAATATTATCGGAAAAGCAAAAATTAGATTCTTTTTAATAAAATAATAAGTATTTTAATCAATTTTTTCAGATAAAAAGATTAATTTAGTATCCTTTATTCATATATTAGGTTTTTAGAATTGATTTCCAACTAACCATCATTAAAAGTAAACATTTTTAGAAAAATATTTTGATTTTGGATAACTTAAACACTATTTATTATTATTTTTTGTTCTCACAAGTCACTTGCTGTTAAACAATTATAATTTTCTTGAATTGTTTGCTAATTTTAAATGGGCAAGTAATAAAAACACTAAAAATTCTAGGATAAGACTTTAATTTTATAAATAAGTATTTTTTTTTAATTTATTATTTTTTTTAATTTAAACAAAGCATTTTGGGTTAAGTAACTTAAAATTATTAAGCAGAGGCTGACTATTTCCTTGAATATATCTTTTAACTTCTCATGCCCCCTTTCCAATTACTATTTTTGAAAAAAATTCTAACATTTTTCATTTAGGTCAAGAAAACTTAAAAATTTATTAAAAAAAAGTTAATTTTTGCCTTTCTGATCTGATTTCGTAATTTGTTAGAGATACTACCGTAAATTTTAAAAAGTGTACCTAATTAATTTATAAGATTTTAAGAATTGTTTAATAATTTTTGTATTATGAAGGATATTTAAAACTAACTCTCTTCTAAAGTGAAACTTTTTTAAAAAATAATTGATTTGGGCTAACCTAAAGTCTATCTCTTATTGTTTTTTGGTCCCACGAAATAGATTTGAATATAAAATAATAATTTTAGTGGATTATTTGCCTATTGTGGTTAGTTGTGGTCAGTTGTAGTAACTTGTCTAGATAAAAAGGTATATAAATATTTTTAATAAGACGAAAAATAAGGAATAATTTGATTTTAACCAAAAATTTCTGTACAAAAGGGAAAAAAAGGTTTTATTCATGTAATTTTTGCAATGTTTTTTTGGTTTATACAATTTGTTTTATTTTCTTAATAAATATAATCGGAAAAGCAAAAATTAGATTCTTTTTAATAAATTTATAAGTATTTTAATCATTTTTTTTTAGATAAAAATATTAGTTTAGTATCCTTTATTCATTTATTAGGTTTTTAGAATTGATTTCTAACTAACCATCATTAAAAGTAAACAATTTTAGAAAAATATTTTGATTTTGGATAACTTAAACACTATTTATTATTATTTTTTGTTCTCACAAGTCACTTGCTGTTTAAAAATTATAATTTCCTTGAATTGTTTGCTAATTTTTATATGGACAAGTAATAAAAACACTAAAAATTCTAGGATAAGACTTTAATTTTTAAATAAGTAATTTTTTTCTAATTTATTATTCTTTTCAATTTAAACAAAGCATTTTGGGTTAAGTAACTTAAAATTATTAAGCAGAGACTGACTATTTCCTTGAATATATCTTTTAACTTCTCATGCCCCCTTTCCAATTACTATTTTTATAAAAAAATTCTAACATTTTTCATTTAGGTCAAGAAAACTTAAAAATTTATTAAAAAAAGTTAATTTTTGCCTTTCTGATCTTATTTCGTAATTTGTTAGAGATACTACGGTAAATTTTAAAAAGTATACCTAATTAATTTATAAGATTTTAAGAATTGTTTAATAATTTTTGTATTATGAAGGATATTTAAAACTAACTCTCTTCTAAATTAAAACTTTTTTTAAAAATAATTGATTTGGGCTAACCTAAAGTGTATCTCTTATTGTTTTTTGTTCCCACGGAATAGATTTGAATATAAAATAATAATTTTAGTTGATTATTTGCCTATAATAATACAAAAATTATTAAACAATTTTTAAAATCTTTTAAATTAATTAGGTATACTTTTTAAAATTTAGAGTAGTATCTCTAACAAATTACGAAATAAGATCAGAAAGTCAAAAATTAACTTTTTTTAATAAATTTTTAAGTTTTCTTGACCTAAATGAAAAATGTTAGAATTTTTTTCTAAAAATAGTAATTGGAAAGGGGACATGAGAAGTTAAAAGATATATTCAAGGAAATAGTCAGTCTCTGCTTAATAATTTTAAGTTTACCTAAAATGCTTTGTTTAAATTGAAAAGAATAATAAATTTAAAAAATTACTTTTAAAAATTAAATTCTTATCTAGAATTTTTAGTGTTTTATTACTGTCCATATAAAATTAGCAAACAATTCAGAAAATTATAATTTTTTAACAGCAAGAGTGACTGTGAGAACAAATAATAAATAGTGTTTAAGTTATCAAAATCAAAATATTTTTTTAAAATTGTTTACTAATGATGGTTAGTTAGAAATCAATTCTAAAAACTAATAAATGAATAAAGGATACTAAATTAATCTTTTTATCTAAAAAATTATTAAAATACTTATAATTTTATTAAAGAATCTAATTTTTGCTTTTCATTATATTTATTAGAAAATAAAATCAAATTATTTAAAACAAAAAAAAAAAAATCATGAATAAAACCTTTTTCCCTTTTGTACAGAAATTTTTGGTTATCAATTATTCCTTATTTTCTTGTCTTATTAAAAATATTTATATACCTTTTATCTAGACAATTAAAATGACACAACTACCACAATGGCAAATAATCCACTAAAATTATTATTTATATTCAAATCTATTTCGTGGGAACAAAAAAAAATAAAGGAGACTTCAGGTTAGCAAATCATTATTTTAAAAAGTTTCACTTTAGAGAAGAATTAGTTTTAAATATCCTTCATAATACAAAAATATTAAACAATTCTTAAAATCCTATAAATTAATTAGGTATACTTTTAAAATTTACCGTAATCTCTAACAAATTACGAAATAAGATCAGAATAAATTAACTTTTTATAAGTTACTTAACCTAAAATGCTTTGTTTAAATTGAAAAGAATAATAAATTTAAAAAAAATTACTTATTTAAAAAATTAAATTCTTATCCTAGAATTTTTAGTGTTTTTATTACTTGTCCATATAAAAATTAGCAAACAATTCAAGAAAATTATAATTTTTTAACAGCAAGTGACTTGTGAGAACAAAAAATTGTAATAAATAGTGTTTAAGTTATCCAAAATCAAAATATTTTTCTAAAATTGTTTACTTTTAATGATGGTTAGTTAGAAATCAATTCTAAAAACCTAATAAATGAATAAAGGATACTAAATTAATCTTTTTATCTAAAAAAATTTATTAAAATACTTATAATTTTATTAAAAGAATCTAATTTTTGCTTTTCCGATTATATTTATTAAGAAAATAAAACAAATTGTTTAAAACAAAAAAAAATGCAAAATATACATGAATAAAACCTTTTTCCCCTTTTGTACAGAAATTTTTGGTTAAAATCAAATTATTCCTTATTTTTGTCTTATTAAAAATATTTATATACCTTTTTACTAGACAAGTTACTACAACTGATACAACTACCACAATAGGCAAATAATCACTAAAATTATTATTTTATATTCAAATCTATTTCGTGGAACAAAAAACAATAAGAATAGACTTCAGTTAGCCAAATCAATTATTTTTAAAAGTTTCACTTTAGAAAATTAGTTTTAAATACCTTCATAATACAAAAATATTAAAAATTCTTAAAATCCTATAAATTAATTAGGTATACTTTTTAAAATTTACCTATATCTCTAAAAATTACGAAATAAATCAAAAGCAAAAATTAACTTTTTTAATAAATTAAGTTTTCTTGACCTAAATGAAAATGTTAGAATTTTTTTCAAATAGTAATTGGAAAGGGCATGAGAAGTTAAAGATATATTCAAGGAAATAGTCAGTCTCTGCTTAATAATTTTAAGTTACTAACCCAAAATGCTTTGTTTAAATTGAAAAAATAATAAATTAAAAAAATACTTATTTAAAAATTAAAGTCTTATCCAGAATTTTTAGTGTTTTTATTACTTCCATATAAAAATTAGCAAACAATTCAAGAAAATTTAATTTTTTAACAGCAAGTGACTTTGAGAACAAAATAATAATAAATAGTGTTTAAGTTATCCAAAATCAAAATATTTTTCTAAAATTGTTTACTTTTAATGATGGTTATTAGAAATCAATTCTAAAAACCTAATAAATGAATAAAGGATACTAAATTAATCTTTTATCTAAAAAATTGATTAAAATACTTATAATTTTATTAAAAAGAATCTAATTTTGCTTTTATATATTTATTAAAAAAATAAAACAAATTTTTAAAAACAAAAAAAAAATGCAAAAATTACATGAATAAAACCTTTTTCCCTTTGTACAGAAATTTTGGTTAAAATCAAATTATTCTTATTTTCTGTCTTATTAAAAATATTTATATACCTTTTATCTAGACAAGTTACTACAACTGACCACAACTACCACAATAGGCAAATAATCCACTAAAATTATTATTTTATATTCAAATCTATTTCGTGGGAACAAAAACAATAAGAGATAGACTTAGGTTAGCCCAAATCAATTATTTTTTAAAAAGTTTCACTTTAGAAGAGATTAGTTTTAAATATCCTTCATAATACAAAAATTATTAAACAATTCTTAAAATCTTATAAATTAATTAGGTATACTTTTTAAAATTTACTAGTATCTCTAACAAATTACGAAATAAGATCAGAAAGCAAAAATTAACTTTTTTAATAAATTTTAAGTTTTCTTGACCTAAATGAAAAATGTTAGAATTTTTTCTAAAAATAGTAATTGGAAAGGGGCATGAGAAGTTAAAAGATATATTCAAGGAAATAGTCAGTCTCTGCTTAATAATTTTAAGTTACTTAACCAAAATGCTTTGTTTAAATTGAAAAAATAATAAATTAAAAAAAATTACTTATTTAAAAAATTAAAGTCTTATCCTAGAATTTTTAGTGTTTTTATTACTTGTCCATATAAAATTAGCAAACAATTCAAGAAAATTATAATTTTTTAACAGCAAGTGACTTGTGAGAACAAAAATAATAATAAATAGTGTTTAAGTTATCCAAAATCAAAATATTTTTCTAAAATTGTTTACTTTTAATGATGGTTAGTTAGAAATCAATTCTAAAAACCTAATAAATGAATAAAGGATACTAAATTAATCTTTTTATCTAAAAAAATTGATTAAAATACTTATAATTTTATTAAAAAGAATCTAATTTTTGCTTTTCCGATTATATTTATTAAGAAAATAAAACAAATTGTTTAAAACAAAAAAAAATTGCAAAAATTACATGAATAAAACCTTTTTCCCCTTTTGTACAGAAATTTTTGGTTAAAATCAAATTATTCTTTATTTTTCGTCTTATTAAAAATATTTATATACCTTTTTCTAGACAAGTTACTACAACTGACCACAACTAACCACAATAGGCAAATAATCCACTAAAATTATTATTTTATATTCAAATCTATTTCGTGGGAACAAAAAACAATAAGGGGATAGACTTTAGGTTAGCCCAAATCAATTATTTTTTAAAAAGTTTCACTTTAGAAGAGAGTTAGTTTTAAATATCCTTCATAATACAAAAATTATTAAACAATTCTTAAAATCTTATAAATTAATTAGGTATACTTTTTAAAATTTACCGTAGTATCTCTAACAAATTACGAAATAAGATCAGAAAGGCAAAAATTAATTTTTTTAATAAATTTTTAAGTTTTCTTGACCTAAATGAAAAATGTTAGAATTTTTTTTAAAAATAGTAATTGGAAAGGGTGCATGAGAAGTTAAAAGATATATTCAAGGAAATAGTCAGTCTCTGCTTAATAATTTTAAGTTACTTAACCCAAAATGCTTTGTTTAAATTGAAAAAATAATAAATTAAAAAAAATTACTTATTTAAAAAATTAAAGTCTTATCCTAGAATTTTTAGTGTTTTTATTACTTGTCCATATAAAAATTAGCAAACAATTCAAGAAAATGTATAATTTTTTAACAGCAAGTGACTTGTGAGAACAAAAAATAATAATAAATAGTGTTTAAGTTATCCAAAATCAAAATATTTTTCTAAAATTGTTTACTTTTAATGATGGTTAGTTAGAAATCAATTCTAAAAACCTAATAAATGAATAAAGGATACTAAATTAATCTTTTTATCTAAAAAAATTGATTAAAATACTTATAATTTTATTAAAAAGAATCTAATTTTTGCTTTTCCGATTATATTTAATAAGAAAATAAAACAAATTGTTTAAAACAAAAAAAAAATTGCAAAAATTACATGAATAAAACATCTTTTTCCCCTTTTGTAAAGAAATTTTTGGTTAAAATCAAATTATTCCTTATTTTTCGTCTTATTAAAAATATTTATATACCTTTTTATCTAGACAAGTAACTACAACTGACCACAACTAACCACAATAGGCAAATAATCCACTAAAATTATTATTTTGTATTCAAATCTATTTCGTGGGAACAAAAAACAATAAGAGATAGACTTTAGGTTAGCCCAAATCAATTATTTTTTAAAAAAGTTTCACTTTAGAAGAGAGTTAGTTTTAAATATCCTTCATAATACAAAAATTATTAAACAATTCTTAAAATCTTATAAATTAATTAGGTATACTTTTTAAAATTTACCGTAGTATCTCTAACAAATTACGAAATAAGATCAGAAAGGCAAAAATTAACTTTTTTTTAATAAATTTTTAAGTTTTCTTGACCTAAATGAAAAAATGTTAGAATTTTTTTCTAAAAATAGTAATTGGAAAGGGGGCATGAGAAGTTAAAAGATATATTCAAGGAAATAGTCAGTCTCTGCTTAATAATTTTAAGTTACTTAACCCAAAATGCTTTGTTTAAATTGAAAAAAATAATAAATTAAAAAAAATTACTTATTTAAAAAATTAAAGTCTTATCCTAGAATTTTTAGTGTTTTTATTACTTGCCCATATAAAATTAGCAAACAATTCAAGAAAATTATAATTTTTTAACAGCAAGTGACTTGTGAGAACAAAAAATAATAATAAATAGTGTTTAAGTTATCCAAAATCAAAATATTTTTCTAAAATTGTTTACTTTTAATGATGGTTAGTTAGAAATCAATTCTAAAAACCTAATAAATGAATAAAGGATACTAAATTAATCTTTTTATCTAAAAAATTGATTAAAATACTTATAATTTTATTAAAAAAATCTAATTTTTGCTTTTCCGATTATATTTATTAAGAAAATAAAACAAATTGTTTAAAACAAAAAAATTGCAAAAATTACATGAATAAAACCTTTTTTTTCCCTTTTGTACAGAAATTTTTGGTTAAAATCAAATTATTCTTTATTTTTCGTCTTATTAAAAATATTTATATACCTTTTTATCTAGACAAGTTACTAAACTGACCACAACTAACCACAATAGGCAAATAATCCACTAAAATTATTATTTTATATTCAAATCTATTTCGTGGGAACAAAAAACAATAAGAGATAGACTTTAGGTTAGCCCAAATCAATTATTTTTTAAAAAAGTTTCACTTTAGAAGAGAGTTAGTTTTAAATATCCTTCATAATACAAAAATTATTAAACAATTCTTAAAATCTTATAAATTAATTAGGTATACTTTTTAAAATTTACCGTAGTATCTCTAACAAATTACGAAATAAGATCAGAAAGGCAAAAATTAACTTTTTTTTAATAAATTTTTAAGTTTTCTTGACCTAAATGAAAAATGTTAGAATTTTTTTCTAAAATAGTAATTGGAAAGGGTGCATGAGAAGTTAAAAGATATATTCAAGGAAATAGTCAGTCTCTGCTTAATAATTTTAAGTTACTTAACCCAAAATGCTTTGTTTAAATTGAAAAAATAATAAATTAAAAAAAAATTACTTATTTAAAAATTAAAGTCTTATCCCTAGAATTTTTAGTGTTTTTATTACTTGCCCATATAAAAATTAGCAAACAATTCAAGAAAATTATAATTTTTTAACAGCAAGTGACTTGTGAGAACAAAAATAATAATAAATAGTGTTTAAGTTATCCAAAATCAAAATATTTTTCTAAAATTGTTTACTTTTAATGATGGTTAGTTTATTTTTCGTCTTATTAAAAATATTTATATACCTTTTATCTAGACAAGTTACTACAACTGACCACAACTAACCACAATAGGCAAATAATCCACTAAAATTATTATTTATAATTTAAATCTATTTCGTGGGAACAAAAAACAATAAGAGATAGACTTTAGGTTAGCCCAAATCAATTATTTTTTAAAAAGTTTCACTTTAGAAGAGAGTTAGTTTTAAATATCCTTCATAATACAAAAATTATTAAACAATTCTTTTAAAAACTTATAAATTAATTAGGTATACTTTTTAAAATTTACCGTAGTATCTCTAACAAATTACGAAATAAGATCAGAAAGGCAAAAATTAACTTTTTTTAATAAATTTTAAGTTTTCTTGACCTAAATGAAAAATGTTAGATTTTTTCTAAAAATAGTAATTGGAAAGGGGCATGAGAAGTTAAAAGATATTATTCAAGGAAATAGTCAGTCTCTGCTTAATAATTTTAAGTTACTTAACCCAAAATGCTTTGTTTAAATTGAAAAGAATAATAAATTAAAAAAATTACTTATTTAAAAAATTAAAGTCTTATCCTAAAATTTTTAGTGTTTTTATTACTTGCCCATATAAAAATTAGCAAACAATTCAAGAAAATTATAATTTTTTAACAGCAAGTGACTTGTGAGAACAAAAAATAATAATAAATAGTGTTTAAGTTATCCAAAATCAAAATATTTTCTAAAATTGTTTACTTTTAATGATGGTTAGTTAGAAATCAATTCTAAAAACCTAATAAATGAATAAAAAGGGTACTAAATTAATCTTTTTATCTAAAAAATTGATCAAAATACTTATAATTTTATAAAAAGAATCTAATTTTTGCTTTTCCGATTATATTTATTAAGAAAATAAAACAAATTGTTTAAAACAAAAAAAAAATTGCAAAAATTACATGAATAAAACCTTTTTTTCCCCTTTTGTACAGAAATTTTTGGTTAAAATCAAATTATCCTTTATTTTTCGTCTTATTAAAAATATTTATATACCTTTTTATCTAGACAAGTTACTACAACTAACCACAATAGGCAAATAATCCACTAAAATTATTATTTTATATTCAAATCTATTTCGTGGGAACAAAAAACAATAAGAGATAGTCTTTAGGTTAGCCCAAATCAATTATTTTTAAAAAAATTTTACTTTAGAAGAGAGTTAGTTTTAAATATCCTTCATAATACAAAAATTATTAAACAATTCTTAAAATCTTATAAACTAATTAGGTATACTTTTTAAAATTTACCGTAGTATCTCTAACAAATTACGCAATAAGATCAGAAAGGCAAAAATTAACTTTTTTTTAATAAATTTTTAAGTTTTCTTGACCTAAATGAAAAATGTTAGATTTTTTTTCTAAAAATAGTAATTGGAAAGGGGGCATGAGAAGTTAAAAGATATATTCAAGGAAATAGTCAGTCCTGCTTAATAATTTTAAGTTACTTAACCCAAAATGCTTTGTTTAAATTGAAAAAAATAATAAATTAAAAAAAAATACTTATTTAAAAAATTAAAGTCTTATTCTAGAATTTTTAGTGTTTTTTTACTTGCCCATATAAAAATTAGCAAACAATTCAAGAAAATTACAATTTTTTAACAGCAAGTGACTTGTGAGAACATAAAATAATAATAAATAGTGTTTAAGTTATCCAAAATCAAAATATTTTTCTAAAATTGTTTACTTTTAATGATGGTTAGTTAGAAATCAATTCTAAAAACCTAATAAATGAATAAAGGATACTAAATTAATCCTTTTATCTAAAAAAATTGATTAAAATACTTATAATTGTATTAAAAAGAATCTAATTTTTGCTTTTCCGATTATATTTATTAAGCAAATAAAACAAATTGTTTAAAACAAATATAAAATTGCAAAAATTACATGAATAAAACCTTTTTTCCCCTTTTGTACAGAAATTTTTGGTTTAAATCAAATTATTCTTTATTTTTCGTCTTATTAAAAATATTTGTATACCTTTTTATCTAGACAAGTTACTACAACTGACCACAACTAACCACAATAGGCAAATAATCCACTAAAATTATTATTTTAAATTCAAATCTATTTCGTGGGAACAAAAAATAATAAGAGATAGACTTTAGGTTAGCCCAAATCAATTACTTTTGAAAAATTTTCTCTTTAGAAGAGAGTTAGTTTTAAATATCCTTCATAATACAAAAATTATTAAACAATTCTTAAAATCTTATAAATTAAATTAGGTATACTTTTAAAATTTACCGTAGTATCTCTAACAAATTACGAAATTAGATCAGAAAGGCAAAAATTAACTTTTTTTTAATAAATTTTTAAGTTTTCTTGACCTAAATGAAAAATGTTAGAATTTTTCTATAAAAATAGTAATTGGAAAGGGGGCATGAGAAGTTAAAGATATATTCATAGAAAATAGTCAGTCTCTGCTTAATATATTTTAAGTTACTTAACCCAAAATGCTTTGTTTAAATTGAAAATAATTATAAATTAAAAAAAAAATTACTTATTTAAAAATTAAGGTATTATCCTAGAATTTTTAGTGTTTATTACTTGTCCATATAAAATTAGCAAACAATTCAAAGAAAATTATAATTTTTAACAGCTAAGTGACTTGTGAGAGAAAAAAAACAATAATAAATAGTGTTTAAGTTATCCAAAATCAAAATATTTTTCTAAAATTGTTTACTTTTAATGATGGTTAGTTAGAAATCAATTCTAAAAACCTAATAAATGAATAAAGGATACTAAATTAATCTTTTTATCTAACAAAATTGATCAAAATACTTATAATTTTATTAAAAAGAATTTAATTTTTGCTTTTCCGATTATATTTATTAAGAAAATAAAACAAATTGTTTAAAACAAAAAAAAATTGCAAAAATTACATGAATAAAACCTTTTTTTTCCTTTTATACAGAAATTTTTGGTTAAAATCAAATTATTCTTTATTTTTCGTCTTATTAAAAATATTTATATACCTTTTTATCTAGACAAGTTACTATAACTGACCACAACTAACCACAATAGGCAAATAATCCACTAAAATTATTATTTTATATTTAAATCTATTTCGTGGAAACAAAAAACAATAAGAGATAGACTTTAGCTTAGCCCAAATCAATTATTTTTTAAAAAAGTTTCACTTTAGAAGAGAGTTAGTTTTAAATATCCTTCATAATACAAAAATTATTAAACAATTCTTAAAATCTTATAAATTAATTAGGTATACTTTTTAAAATTTACCGTAGTATCTCTAACAAATTACGAAATAAGATCAGAAAGGCAAAAATTAACTTTTTTTTAATAAATTTTTAAGTTTTCCTGACCTAAATGAAAAATGTTGGAATTTTTTTATAAAAATAGTAATTGGAAAGGGTGCATGAGAAGTTAAAAGATATATTCAAGGAAATAGTCAGTCTCTGCTTAATAATTTTAAGTTACTTGACCCAAAATGCTTTGTTTAAATTGAAAAAAATAATAAATTAAAAAAAAAATTACTTATTTCAAAAATTAAAGTCTTATCCCAGAATTTTTAGTGTTTTTATTACTTGCCCATATAAAAATTAGCAAACAATTCAAGAAAATTATAATTTTTTAACAGCAAGTGACTTGTGAGAACAAAAAATAATAATAAATAGTGTTTAAGTTATCCAAAATCAAAATATTTTTCTAAAATTGTTTACTTTTAATGATGGTTAGTTAGAAATCAATTCTAAAACCTAATAAATGAATAAAGGATACTAAATTAATCCTTTTTGTCTAAAAAAATTGATTGAAATACTTATAATTTTATTAAATAGAATCTTATTTTTGCTTTTCCGATTATATTTATTAAGAAAATAAAACAAATTGTTTAAAACAAAAAAAAAATCAAAAATTACATGAATAAAACCTTTTTTTCCCCTTTTGCACAGAAATTTTGGTTAAAATCAAATTATTCTTTATTTTTCGTCTTATTAAAAATATTTATATACCTTTTATCTAGACAAGTTACTACAACTGACCACAACTAACCACAATAGGCAAATAATCCACTAAAATTATTATTTTATATTCAAATCTATTTCGTGGGATCAAAAAACAATAAGAGATACACTTTAGGTTAGCCCAAATCAATTATTTTTAAAAAGTTTACTTTAGAAGAGAGTTAGTTTTAAATATCCTTCATAATACAAAAATTATTAAACAATTCTTAAAATCTTATAAATTAATTAGGTATACTTTTTAAAATTTACCGTAGTATCTCTAACAAATTACGAAATAAGATCAGAAAGGCAAAAATTAACTTTTTTTAATAAATTTTTAAGTTTTCTTGACCTAAATGAAAAATGTTGAATTTTTTTCTAAAAAAGTAATTGGAAAGGGGCATGAGAAGTTAAAAGATATATTCAAGGAAATAGTCAGTCTCTGCTTAATAATTTTAAGTTACTTAACCCAAAATGCTTTGTTTAAATTGAAAAAAATAATAAATTAAAAAAAATTACTTATTTAAAAAATTAAAGTCTTATCCTAGAATTTTTAGTGTTTTTTACTTGCCCATATAAAAATTAGCAAACAATTCAAGAAAATTATAATTTTTTAACAGCAAGTGACTTGTGAGAACAAAAAATAATAATAAATAGTGTTTAAGTTATCCAAAATCAAAATATTTTTCTAAAATTGTTTACTTTTAATGATGGTTAGTTAGAAATCAATTCTTAAAAACCTAATAAATGAATAAAGGATACTAAATTAATCTTTTATCTAAAAAATTGATTAAATACTTATAATTTTATTAAAAAGAATCTAATTTTTGCTTTTCCGATTATATTTATTAAGAAAATAAAACAAATTGTTTAAAACAAAAAAAATTGCAAAAATTACATGAATAAAACCTTTTTTTCCCCTTTTGTACAGAAATTTTTGGTTTAAAAACAAATTATTCTTTATTTTTCGTCTTATTAAAAATATTTATATACCTTTTTATCTAGACAAGTTACTACAACTGACCACAACTAACCACAATAGGCAAATAATCCACTAAAATTATTATTTTATATTCAAATCTATTTCGTGGGAACAAAAAACAATAAGAGATAGACTTTAGGTTAGCCCAAATCAATTACTTTTTGAAAAATTTTCTCTTTAGAAGAGAGTTAGTTTTAAATATCCTTCATAATACAAAAATTATTAAACAATTCTTAAATCTTATAAATTAATTAGGTATACTTTTTAAAATTTACCGTAGTATCTCTAACAAATTACGAAATAAGATCAGAAAGGCAAAAATTAACTTTTTTAATAAATTTTAAGTTTTCTTGACCTAAATGAAAAATGTTAGAATTTTTTTTTTAAAATAGTAATTGGAAAGGGGGCATGAGAAGTTAAAAGATATATTCAAGGAAATAGTCAGTCTCTGCTTAATAATTTTAAGTTACTTAACCCAAAATGCTTTGTTTAAATTGAAAAGAATAATAAATTAAAAAAATTACTTATTTAAAAAATTAAAGTCTTATCCTAGAATTTTTAGTGTTTTTATTACTTGTCCATATAAAAATTAGCAAACAATTCAAGAAAATTATAATTTTTTAACAGCAAGTGACTTGTGAGGACAAAAAACAATAATAAATAGTGTTTAAGTTATCCAAAATCAAAATATTTTTTTAAAATTGTTTACTTTTAATGATGGTTAGTTAGAAATCAATTCTAAAAA
>JAHBCN010013877.1:0-23864 GCA_019359885.1 Listronotus oregonensis
GTATCAAACCATTCCCCCGTCCCTTGGTCAGTGATCTTCGGCCAATTTCATTTGCCTTAGTAAACGAAGGGACCCAAATATAATAGATTTCTGCATTTTTATCACCAGTTTTTCCCTCCTAACATATTTTCCTCCATGTCCCCCAAAACGCCGACAATCAGGACAACCAATCGCACGTTATACTCGGATAGAGCCTCCGAAGTTCGCCAAAAAGATCCTGATATTTGGCTCGTTTCTCCCGTTCCTTTATATCGATGCTTGTTTCCGCTGGGGCGGAAAACTTAATCACATACATAGAGTTATTCCTTTTATCAAGGAAAACGATATCAGGTTTATTGGTGCGAATTTAATGGTAGTTGGGAATGCATAATTCCCGATAATAATATTATTATTATTAAAATTATTCCGGGTGAAAATTTTCTTGTTGTAGGTGCACTTATTGCTTTTTAACAGCTGCTGCATTTATTCTTTCATGCTGCATTTAATTTTCTACAAAAAAGGTCTTTTACATTTTTGCTGTAAAGTCGCTAGTTTTCGAGAAAAATCGAAAAAACCATGAAATTAGAGCAAAAATCGGCTATGATATTTTTTACCGCTGGGGCAGTTCATAGAGCATTATTTAGTTATGAGCACTTTTAAAGATTAGACATTTCTGTACAATTTTCACTGAAAACTAATTAAATAGTATGGAATGCCGCAAAGCTATTGAAATTTACACAAAATATTTTCGTGTAAGTCAGATTTCTACCTTTTTTTTGCCTGAGGCTATTTTGCCATTTAGCCAATAACAATGTGTTAGTTTATTAACTGTTTACACTCATATAATAGCATATAAATATCTGAAAAAGTCTAGAATTAGCTGGAAGAATTCTTTTACAACAGGATGCCAGAAAAGTGTGAAAAGTATGTCTCCAGCGCCCTTAGGATAATCCGCAATGACCGTCGAAAAAGGAAAAAAACTAAGGTAACCTATTTTTAAGCCGTTTCAGGTGTACAACTTTCATCTTCGCATGTGGGCTCCTCTGAATTCGGTAGATCAGATCATTAAGCCGGGTCACTACTTTATATGGTCCTTCCCATGACTTCTGCAATTTCGGTGAACGGCCCTTGGTTCTTTTTGGATTGTATAGCCAAACTTTTTCACCGACCACGAATCCCCGATGATTAGCTTTTAAGTCATAGCGGGACTTCATAGGGTCACTTTCTTTCTGTAGCTTATTACGAACCCCTTCGTGTATTTCTTGCAGCTGTTCACTGAGCTGACTTACATAATCTTCTGCTAGTTTTTCATTGGTGGATGGTCGTCCAGTAAGTAAGTCAACTGAAAGGCATAACTCCGCTCCAAAAATGACTTTTGCAGGTGACGTTCCAGTTGTTTCGTGAACTGCGGAGCGATAGGCCAGTAAAAACGGCTGTATACAGTTGTCCCAGTTACTTTGTTGGTCATTTACTTTAATCTTTAGGTAGTTATCAAGAGTTCTGTTAAATCTCTCGACCATTTCATCTGACTGGGGATGAAGGGGTGTAGTTCTGGTTTCATGGATTCCCAGGAGATTACAGAGGTTCTTGAATAGATCGAACTTAAAGTTTCTACCTTGATCAGTATGTATTTCTCTTGGTACTTTATATCGGCAAATCCATTGTTGAAATAGTACATCGGCAATAGTGGTCGCTACTTGATTTGGTATTGCGTAGACTTCCGGCTATTTGCTGAAGTAATCCATCGCTACCAAAATATAGCGATTCCCAGATTTACTTATTGGAAATGGTCCTGCTATGTCTATGGCAATTCTTTCAAAAGGTGCTCCTACATTGTATTGCTTCATCTTGCCATGTCTTCGTGTCTTAGGTCCTTTGCTGGAGGCGCAGTCCTTACACATTCTGCACCAGTCTTTAACATCGGCACGACTTTCCAGCCAGTAGAACCTTTCTCGAACCTTTTCAAGAGTCTCTATGACTCCGAAATGGCCACCTCCTATACCATTGTGCAAGGCTTGCAATACTTCTGGAATCCTTTTAGTGGGTAGTATTGTTTGATAGGTATTGCTTTTGCCGTCAAAACTTTCCCAGACTCTTTCCAATAGGCCATCTTTCATTAGCAAAGAGTCCCATATGGCCCAGTACCCTTTATATCTTGGAGACTTTAAAGCTACTTTCTGATATGGGGGTCGTTCTAAATTCTCGGTCTTAAGTTTCACAATATCTCCAAGATCAGGATCCTCTCGTTGTTCTTTTGCGAGGATTTTAGGGTCCCATTTCTTAATATTCTTAATTACTATTGCTTTCTTGTAGGTCCTCGTTCCGCTTCTGACACCAAATGTTCCGTGACACCCCGTATAAAAACACGGATCCTGGTTTTACACCTTTTTATTGAATATCAAGTTTACAAATGTTTCTATGGTAACACTTCAACGTAACGTAATAATGACAACTGTTGAACCTTTAACTGTCTGTCAACTTCTTATCTCTTCAGAAGACAAAACTAAACTGGCCCGTGCGGACTTCCTTCGCGCTTTATATAGTAATGTGGAAAGGAATGGAAAAGTCTAGAATTAGCTGGAAGAATTCTTTAACAACAGGATGCCAGAAAAGTGTGAAAAGGATGTCTCCAGCGCCCTCAGGATAATCCGCAATGACCTTCGAAAAAAGAAAAATACTAAGGTAACCTATTTTTAATAAATTATTAACCTAAATAAAACTATCACTTATTATAATATCATTAAAATATTTTATATCCATCCAATCATGTTTTTTCAAAATGGCTAATTTAATTTTTAATTCAAACATAAAAGGTATGTGGAGGCTGAAAGCACATACAGACAAGGATACAGACTTCACGCCACTGGGGTCTGTCTGGGCGTCTTTTAAAACATAAACATACGTGGTTTAGACCGCTGAACCAAAGGAAATTTGGGATAAGGAATGATAAAGGTTTTTTAACTTTTATAATTTTAAATTAATTTTCTTTAAGTAAGATAAAAGTACGTTGTATAGTTTTATCTTTTGTAAAGATAAAAGGTGCAATAAATTAAAAGGACATTCCACTTTACATTCAGTAATTAAATTTCTAAACATGTTATCAATGTTAAAGCTGAATTTTTTACATTCAAAAAATATATGGTCCAGATAACATTTAACTTGACACTCATTAGGTTTGTCTGAAGGTAATATGTGGATTTTATATAAATGTGCAGGAAAACAAACATGTCCTAATTTCGTGCGTACAATGGTAGTTAAAAATGTGGAACGCTTCACGATTTTGCGTGTCACCCTTGCGTAGGGGCCATGCTAATCTTTTCTGTATCGTTCCAATTTTAGTATATGTACCGCCGAAGCGAGTACAGATTTCTACCTATTTTTATTACTTTTATTGACAACATCTTTAAACAAACTAGATTCTTATTAACTGTACATTTTACTAAATTTTGGAAAACGCGGTCTTAAGTGATTTTCTGCTTAAACAAGTGCTATCCTTATTAACTACGTCTAATAGGTTCTCGAGCGAGTTAGTCAAATATTTTAAACCACAAAAAGGAGATAAAACATTATTTGACATCACCTTAAATGCACTTCAACTAATTGCCAACTTGTACACCACTATAGATTCCTGAAAATGCTCTTAACCGCCGCTAAAACTTCATTTCCGATGTTCCTACTCTGTCGAATAAATCAAGAACTATCGGATAATTACCCGGTACAATTTAATTTAAATCGTTATTTAAATACTGCACTGTTTACTTCCTTACATCCTTACTTGGTTAATTACTTCCTTTTCTGCACAAAATGTAATAAAATAGTTTTTAAAACTTAACACATATTTGCAATGAATATTTTTAATACGTTTATTTAAAAAAACAGCCAATCGTGGGTGGCGTATTGGCATTGTCTTTTATAAAACGACGCAACCTTAGAAAAATGTACGTCGAATCGGGGAAAAAAATGTTCCTACGATTGCCCATTAAAAAGTCGACATTCTCTCCTGCGTTAGAAAACCATCTGCTGATATTGGTGCATCTAAATGCAGCAGCATTTCTTGTCAGAAATTTCTCCATTGTAAATGGCAATATCTTCTATAAAAACCACATTCTAATGTTTGGTTTCCTTAATTTATTATTTTATTGTAATACATACAAAACCGTTGGTAAAATTTTAAATTAGGTGTAATTTTATTTACGTTGGCCAATAAGTGCCTCTTCTTTTTGGTTAGTTTGAGTTTCTACTAACCAGAACTAGTTCTTAGTTCAAGTTAGTCTGCCAATTTTGGTTATTAGTAAACTAAACTATCTGGTTACTACTCAGTGGCGTTGCTAGAATGTGCAAAAATTTTAACCTACAAAGTAAGACATGGGACCCACAAAAATATTACCAGATGCTTCTTTCATGCACTTTTACAAAGAAAATTTTTATTTTCGAATTATCAAAAAAAATTGATTTTTTGGTGCCCCCGGGGAAAAATGAATGTTTCAAGAGCAAATTCTATATTTTATTTTTTTAGTGAATTTAATTAGGTTTTACCGTCTAATCCCAAATTTCACAAAATTATCTAGTTTTCTAAAAATCATTGCCCGTTGATTTTTTTTTACTTGGTAGACCCCGGCCCGTCTACAAGTCCAATCGAGATTGGAATGAACATCTTTTTTCTTTGTCTTCTATCCGCGCCGAACTCACCCTTCTCTTTCTATCAAAAATTAATTATTAAACGGGCCGGGACTGTACACACAACACATGAGGTTTGTTCGTTATTTAGTAATATTTTACACTATTTAATTTTTTTTGGACCCACCTAGTTCCAAAATACACATTCCATAAGAAAAATAACGTAAAAAAAGAATAAAATAGTGTACACAATTTATTAATAACAAACAGACCTAGTAAGTTTTCAAAAATTAATATCTTTTTAACAAAACGGTCAA
The DNA here is from genome assembly GCA_019359885.1 of Listronotus oregonensis. Taxonomy (NCBI): domain Eukaryota; kingdom Metazoa; phylum Arthropoda; class Insecta; order Coleoptera; family Curculionidae; genus Listronotus; species Listronotus oregonensis. The sequence continues at coordinate 4,914 of JAHBCN010013877.1, forward strand.
AATATTCATGTTTTTTTTTTAAATTCTCTAATACTTTGATTTATTTTGCATTAGTTTTTAAAAAATCTCGTAAAAACCGTTTTGCAGATATTCCGAAATAAATGAATGGCGTTCATACATGACATACATATATCGACATTGTTAATTATGCACGATTTGATAGTCAATATCTCGTTTCACAGAAGATAAAAAATCTTTTTTTTTTATTAGATAAAAGACACTTTTAATTACCCCCAAATTTTATTTTTTTAATTTAAAAAAAATACTGTTTTACGAGTGAACTACCTTAACAATTTGCTTATGCAAATATTTGAAATGCCTCAAGATTTTAGGAAATGCAGATTTTTTAATTCCCCTTGCCAGAACTACCAAAGCAAAATTTAAATGGTGTTGCTAAACTGCAAACTGAAATAAACAACATCAAAATGATGACGCCACAAAACAGGAGATATTATCCTTTCTATTCGTGCCAAAATCTTCTGCATCAGACGCATCCATAGTTATCACGTGTTGTCTAAGGCAAGAAAAATGTCCACCCTTTTATGAACCTTTCGCACTACTTACTTTCTTACTTTCTTGCTAGTAAAATAAAGAAGTAAAACAAAGCTTATAAAAAATTAACAAAAAAAAAACAACTTACACTGATTATTGTATTCTAGATGTTGTTTCTAATTTCTCGTTTCTTTAGACATAATGTAAAGTAAAATAAAAATCAAATTATTGATTTTTCCGTCTAATTTTAAAAACACAAATATAAATAAATTAGGTAAAAATATCATAAAGAAAAGTGTTTTAAATCTTAAAATATAACGGAAAATATTTTAATTTTTAAATTTTACAATTTAACATTTATTATTTGTTTAATTTTAAACTTTTCTTTAGTTTTTAATGTATTTTAGTAAAAAAAATAAAAAAAAACTCTTAATATTTTACAATACTGCAAAACAAATGGCATAATAAATAATGTATAATGTTTTTATCAATTTAAATTAAATTGGAATTTAGCTAAATTAAATTTTATTCTTAAATTTTGCCTAGCATCGTGTCTAAATTAATTTAATTATTGGCAATATAGTTAAAGGTAATATTTGCGGGTATCGCTTATTTCAAAAATTAAAATATACGTATTTAAAAATAATAATAAATAGTAATAAAGTCCAATAATCTTAAAGGTTAATTCTTAAATATCCAACAAAAAAAAACTAGTCTTTTGCAAACTTTCATACTTAAATTATTGTTTATTTAACAAAAAACTTGAACTGTTCTTAATCTGCAAGAAAAGTGTTTTTTTAAAAGGAAACTTTATGCGCAATGGTTTTTTAAATTAAATTTCTATCGTACGAAGTAGCCAAAAACCATAAGATTAGCTTTTTTCTAAAATTGTTTTTATACAAGACATACAAATACCATAAACATAAAAAATACTTAGGGACTACCCCAACTTAGAATCCAAACCAGAACAATATTTGGCTTAATCAATCTTTAACAAATGGAGGCCGGCTGTCACAAACAATATGTTTTTTAAAATTTTTATAGTATGGATTATTAGTTCATCTTTATACAGGATCATCCGACAAAGACTGACTAGGCCATACTTGTTGCTTTTCTCATAAAAAAAAAGAAGGTAAATACCCATTTATTATATGTTTCTAGCAGATTTTTAAACAACACTCAAGAAAATAATTTAAATTAAAGCAAAAAATACGACATAAAATTGATATTTTCTTAACATCTGATAAATTCGAACATTTTTTAAAACAACCCATATATTTTTTTGATACGTTTTAATAGAAAAAAAAATGTTTTTATTTTTGGTAAGACAATAATTAATTTAATTCATATAGAATATTTGTCATTTTAATTAAAAAATAATAAAGGTAACAATAAAAATTTAAAATACTAAAACACAAAAAGTCTGTTCTATTAAAGTGTATCGCTTATTATTTCTTTTAACACATATTTTTAAAGTAAAACATATCCAAAATTACCAGAATCTATAAAAAAAAGATGTTAATTTTGATGCTTACAATTAGTGTAGTCCGTAGACTCTGACAAAATATTCTTCTGTGTTGTGTTCTGGCATGTAGGTTATTTGTTGTTACCATTTTCTAATTTGGAAATTTAAATTAAAAATTTCTTATATAACTAAATACTATTTTTACTAAAAATAAATATAATAATCTTTTAAATACGAGCTAAGAAATAAGGTATCTTATTAGAAAACTGTTAATTTAATGCCCTTTCTCTTTAGTTTTAATTCAAATTATTTTTTCAAGAATTATTTTAGATTTTACGGAAAAAATACATATTATGGCTATTTCACATTGGCCACTGGTCCATGTAGTAAGTCTCATAAATAACTTGATACATTGGGCAAAAAGCTTAGACAAAATTGCTGTGTTACTGCTCACTGACACAGGGGGCTAAGGCCTGCATAGCTTTACCGTGCCTGCATAGCACTGGCAGTAGTGTCAAAGCCTACCCATTGCAGGATTCATCTACCTATTTTGTAAAAATAACTTGGCAAGTCTATTTGTTCCTGGCACCCTTACGAGCTGATGGATTCCCCATCCTTAATGTAACATAAATACATATATTCTTTAAATACGTAGAACGCTACAAATGTGAGTGCTGTATGTTTCTATTAAATGGTAAAATGTTTTAAAAAGAAGGAATTCTAGGAAAAAGTGTCGATTTTGAGGTTAGTCCACTTGGAGGCCTTATAAGTCAATAACCAAAGTCGTTAATTTTTTTTAGATTATTGACCAGCGCCCCAAAAAATCCTCGGAGAAACTTTTCACTAACACTTGTATTCAATTAAAATAAAAACGTATATTGATAATCGAAACGTAACCATTCCACGGAAGAAAAGGATGTATTTTTTTAAAACTTTATGTATTCTTAGAAACGTATTAGTTAGCTCTGTAAAAAAAGCAACCAACTTAATAATTTTATTTACTAAGTGGCTCTAAGTACTTAAGATTATGCTACATTTTCCGCACAACGGTAAGACTTATAAGTCTAAAATCTGCTATATATCATCTCACATCGAAGTAAGTGCACTTAAGCTAATTGCTAACTGCTGCAAATTTCTAATAGCGCGCCAAAATTGCAGCTAAAACTTCCATTTCCGATGTTCCTGCTCTGTCGAATAAATCAAGATTTGGCGCATAATTAACAGGTACAATTTAATTTAAATCGATGGGCAAATATCAAAATATTTAACCCCGTTCTAACTGATTAAGTTAAGCGCTTATTCTATTAAAGCTATAAAATTTATAATTTTAAAATTTTACCAAAAAAAATTGTAATCCGATAAACCACCCTTTATTAATATGTTTCAACGTTTGGATAATAACACTTTATAATTGTACTTTTTGTTTGCTGCCAGGACCAAGTGTATTTTTTATCCTTTTATTTTAACGTACAGTTTGTCCCAGAAAAAGGGCCCAATAGGCAAAAAGAATTAAAAAAATTTTAAAAAAAAAAAAAATTGTGATAATGGTTTGTTGCATGATCTTAATTCATGGTTTTATCAGAGCAAATTCAACAAAATTAGAAAAAATCGCTACTAATAAACCTTATTTTAGAGGTGCAGGCAAAATTTTATTAAAATACATTGTTTAAACTTAAAAAGGCTATGGCGCATAAAGGGGGAGTAATCGGCCTTTTTACTTTTTAAAATTTTACCCGGCAAAACAAATGATAAAAAATTTTTTTTTAGGGGGGTTTTAAAACTTTTAATTAAATTAAGATTTTTGTTTTAAATATCTCAGCCGCATTAAAATTTTTTTTTAGTTTTGGTTACGCCAAATTAAAAATCCTTAAAGAGCGAATAATCCAGTTTTCTTTAAAAATTTTTGGCAAAAAATTATTTTTTTCTTAGGATTTAAAAAATTTTAATCCTATTTTAACAAAGCCTATTGACTCACGTTATGATAAAGAAATTTATTAGTGGGGGAGCTACGTAAATAAAAACTGCAAATTATAATAAGAATATTTCCTTTGGTGAGAATGTAGATTAAGGTTAGGCAATAAAAATAAGTTGGGGAGGCAATGCCAAAAGTTGCTATAATCCAAAATGCGGCTATTTTTCAAAATAGCGGCCCGTATTTTGTTTTTGCTACATTTTATTTAATAGACATGAGTCCTAATCCATAAAAATAACATTGCAAAAAGTACACTTTTAATTTAATTAAAATATAGTTCTGAAGCATATTTCTACCAACACATTTGTTACTGTTTACATTCATTCTTGCATTACCAATAAGGGCACGAAAACCAAAGTTCTGCAACTGCACTTGTTTTTGAAAATTTTGCAAAATTTTTATTAATTGGCAAAAATTAGAAATTTTTGGTAACTCCAATCCTTTCAACATCCAAGGTTCATTATGGAACCACCATCCCCAATCGTTTGGCGATGGTACACATACTGTGCGTTTATTTGCTTGTTCCCAAATCTGCCCAGCTTGGAACGCACTACGCAATACTTGTTGTAGTAATGCACCCTTTGTTGGTGGAAGACTTTCTGGTGGGCGATTTTTAGTAATGGACAAATCTTGTTTTGCTTCATTAACACTGATCCTGTAACTAGTTAAACAGTAAAGGAGTACTACGGACCTTTTAAATATGTTAACAATTTCATTAGAAATTGAAGTCTTCCAAGTTGATTTTTTTTACTTTCCTGTGAAACTAGGATTGCTATCACAGCCTGCGAATGCGTGGAATCCTGGTAAAGCAGCAGCCTTTTCCAACCCAATAGCTTCAAATATTGCATAAATTTGAATAAATATGTAGTTTTTTCCTGTTCCAAACACAATTCACAGTTTATCAAAACCCACTGTTGACCAGGGAAAGAACCAAGCAGTTGCTAAAACTAATACATCAGTATCCACAGTCCGTACAGCAACATTCTTGTAGTCGTTTTCTACACAATCTTGGAAATAAAGGATTATTCTTGATCCGCTTCAGCCATTTCCACCCGCATTTTTCAGTATTGATCAATTTCGATCAGGTAATAAGTCTGACCTTGCACACATTTTGGAAGACACAGTAAACATAAATGAGCATTTGAGTCTTTTCAGGAACTTGTGACGCTTTAGCTTATGATGGTGCAGTTCTTCCTAACATATTGTTACAGACTTTAAAGTGTTTAATTTTTTTAAAAAAAAGGTTTTTATTTTAAGGTTAAAATTTATTTAAAAATTACCTTATTTTTTCCCCCTTTTTTCGAGGTCACGGATTACCAGGCGGAACATCCTTTTTAATTTTTTAATCCTGAGAAAGCCCTTTCCCAGCTAATTCTGCTTTTCAGTTTTATTTTTCCCACTTTATATAAAAAGACAGGAAAAAGGGCCAGTTTGTTTTATTCCAAGGGAAAAGTGACAAAGTTAAGGTTAAACAGTTGTCTTTAACGTCCCTTAACGTTTTACCAAAAAGTTTTAACCCCGATTCAAACAAGGTGGGATTGGTTTTTATACGGGGTTTTCACGAACAATATTGAGGTTACAGGCTTTAAAGACATTCGCTAATTACTATACAAACCAATTTTTCCCATACATGTGTAAGGATATCCCCCACCATGTTAGAAATTAGGGTTAGAAAAGGCAACTGCTTTACCAGGCTTCCACGCATTCACAGGATGTGATAACATTCCTAGTTTTACAGAAAAGTCCAAAAAATCAACTTGGAAGACATGAATGCTTTTCAAAGAAGCTACTACTGCATTTTCGTATATCTCACAACCACATACTTCAATTCATAATAAATTTTTGACATATTTAAAAGGTACGTAGTACTTGTTTACTGTTCAACTAGTGACAATCTCAATGTTAATGAAGCAAGACAAGAATTGCTCATGACCAAAAATCGTCCTAAAAAGTCTTCCACCCACAAAAAGGGGCATTACTACAACAAGTATTGCGTGTGTTTTTCAATGGGCACATTTGGGAACAAGCAAAAAAAGCAAATATGCCATCGAAAGATTGGGGACTAAAAATCGGATGTTAAAATGGTCAGTTACCCGAAATTTCTAATTCCTCAACAAATAATAAAATGTGTTTGCAAATTTGCAAAAAAAAAGTGACTGCAAAAATTTTAATTTATCTAATTATTGTAAATGCAAAATAAATTAAACAGTAAAAAGGGTTGGTAGAAATATTCTGCAACTAAATTGTAAAAAAGAAATTTTTTTTTCTTTTATTTTTGGTTGGCTGTGTAAATAAATTTACGCTAATATATTTATTGCTTATCTATTTATTATCCCAGTCCCAAAGCTATAATTGACATACAACCTATTTTTATCATTTTATTAAGAAAATGTAAAAAAAAAATAAGTTTTAAAAATAGCCGATTTTTTATAGCAATTTTTTGGGGTTGTTCCCATCTTATTTTCATTAAAAAACCATAATCTAATTCTCCCAAAAAGGGTTTTTACAAATTTACAGTTTTAAGAATTAAAAAAAAAAATTTAAAAAATTTTAAAAAGTAGGGGAATTTAAAAAAAATCGTCTTTACCAGTTCACCAGTCTTTTCAATTAAAATTTATTTAAAACTTCTAATTTACAAAAAATTTTAAAAAATAATAAAATTAAAGTTTTTTTTTAAATTTTAAACAAAAAAAAATCCATTGCGTCTTTTTTTTTAATTTAAATAAAGGATAAAAAGATTCAAATAATAAACAAGGGGTTTTCACCCAAAATCCATTCAATTACCCAAAAAAAAATTTTAAAAAAAATCAAAACTTTAAAATTTCTTTCCGTTTAAAAAAACTTTTAAGAATCATTTTACTGCCTTTTAAACCAATACAATACGATTTCTCTAATCTTTTTTTGTTAAAGAAAATGAGAAAAATTATTGTATTCTATTTTTTAAATGAACAAATAAAAATGGCATTTTTTAGATTAAAATTGTGTTTTTAATATCTATTTTTTCCCCCTTATAGGTAATATTTTGGGTTCCCCCAAGTCAACGTTAAAAACGTTGTTACCATTTTTTATAAACCCTTTTGGGAAATTTCATTTTTTAAATTTTAAATTTTTTTTTAATTTTTTTAGAATTTTTTAAAAAAAATTTGGCAGAAACTAAAAAAGGAAAAAAGGGGATTTTGTCAAATAAAAAAAAAAATCGGGGTTTTAGTCCTGTTTATATTGTAGTCAATAAAACCCTTATTCTTATACGTTGTTTGGAACATTTCGTATAAAAAAGGGATCCTATTTTATCATTAGTTCACAAACGTTTCTATGTAACAAAAATAAAACTATGGTAACTATTAGTCGTAATTCATTAACTGAATTTTAAAAGTCTGTTTAAATTGCTTTTTAAAAAAGGTTTTTTTTGCCTTTTATAAAAAAGTTTAGGTTACCTGAAAGAATTTTTTAAACCGGATAAAGAAAAGTGCAAAATGTTGACGGGGAAAGGAAAAACTAAATTTATTTAAATAAGTAATTAACCAAATTAATAATTTTAAACCAAATTTTATAAACCAAAAAAACACATATTTTAAAAAAAAGAACGTCTTTAATTGCCCAATATTTTTAAAAAATGTGGAAGTAAACCTAATTATTGGGCTATTTTTAAATAAAGATTGTTTTTTTTTTCCAAAAAAAAATATTTTAGACAAAACCTTTTTTTTTTTTAAAAAATTTTTTGTTATATTGAAACTTCTAAAATCTTTCCCCCCCCGCTTAGAAAACTTCAACAATAAAAAATTTTAAGTCGAAAAATTAAAAAAAATTAAAAGCCAAAATTTTTTTTTAAAAAAATTGTTAGAAAAAAAAAATTCTTATTTTTTAAAAAATGGGAAAAAAAGGGAAAAAATTATAAAAAAATTTTTTGGAAAAACGGAATCTGTGTATTTTTCCCAAAAACATTATGCACAGAAGAGAGGCTTTTTGGTAGGGGATCCGAGGTGTGTTTTATTTTCCCCCCTTTGGGGGGTTTTTTTTTTTCCAAAAAAAAAAAAAAAAACCCCCTCAAAAAAATTTTTTCGATTATTCCGTTTAAAGTTTTCGACAAAAAAACGATGTTTTTTAAAAGGTTCCCACAATAACCTAAAAAAATTCATTTTATCAAAAAAAAAGTAAAAAACAAATTTGGGGCTTAAAAAAAACTAGAAAAAAAAATTTTTTTTTAATTTTCTAATGGTTACTTTTTTTTGTAAATGAATTTGAAAATCAAATGAAAAAAAAATTTATTTTTTAAAGGAAAAAAAAAAGGTTTTTAAATATATAAAAAGACCTTTTTTTAAAAAAAAAAAATTTTTAGCAAAAAATTGGCGGTTATGATAAAAAAGGTCGGTTCCACTTTCAAAAAGATTTAAAAACAACTCCCCTTCCCCCCTTAATTAAAAAAAAATCTTACCCTTCCGATTCTTTTTATATATGTTTTTAAAACTTTAAAAATTTAACCAAAATTAAAAAACCCAATTTTAGAAAAATTGGGTTTAAAAGAAAAAGTTTTTTGCAATTTCTAAAAATGTTTTCTTAAAATAAAAACCCCCAAAAGGGGGTAAAAAAAAATTGGGGCCCTTTGTTTTTTATCCTTTTTTTTTATTTATTTTTTTATACAATAAATTTTGGCCGAGGACCCACCTTATTTTTACCCCTTTTAAACTCTTTCTTTTTTAAAAATAAGGGGTTAAAAAGGTTTAAAAAGCCTTTTGGGTTTTAAAAAATCAAAAATTTTTTTGAACAAACTTTTTTCATTAAAATAAAAAACTATGTTTAAAAAACCAAAACTTTTTTTAAAAAATCGAAAAATTAGCATAATATTCTATAAAAATTTTTTTCTTTTAAATGGCTTCTAAATTGAACTTTGGAAAATATTTACAATAAAAGTGGATGCCAAACCCGGCTAAATTGGGGAAAAATTTTGTTGGTGCCCGGTTTCTACTGCAGGAATATCCATCCTTCTGGGAAGGGTGGGGCGAAGACTAAAGTTAGCGTATATTCAAAACTGTCTAATTAAATTTATTTTATACACAAGAATCATGGTGAAGATGACATAGTGTTTTGGTCCGACTTAGCTTAGCATTATGCCATTTCGCACGAGAAACTTAAAATTGGCTAAACGCCAAAACCATACCATTTGTACTAAGAAACGACAACCCCCCAACCTACCTCAGGCTCGTCCTATCAAAGATTTTTGAGCGCTAGAAAGGTTTACGATGGAGCATGGGAAGCTGAAACTGAGGAGCGACTAGGGCTAGAATCTACAGGAAAATCGGAGAGAAAGATGTTTAAGCCGTCCGAAACCAAGGGATGCCCGTAAGAAATTGCGCCACGTTGAGAAGCACGGGCCCCTTCACTGAATTTGATTTGTTAATTGTGTTGTTTCTAATACAGTTAATTATAAAGTATTATAACATTTGAAATAAAATTATGTTTGTCTATAAAAATGTTTAAAAGTAATTTGTGCCAAAACTATTGAGACACACGTAAATAGCATGTTTTTGTATTATCGGATACGATACAAGAACAAAAAGCACATCAAAGGTACCAATCATTTGATCGAAAGGTGTTTTTTTCTAAAACTAAATAAATTGTACATATTTAATAAAAAAAAATAATAAGATTACGGGTGATATAGATCTATGGTCAAGAACGTTTCAATGTAGCAAACTGGGTTGAAATCTTGATGTGGCCAAACTTTCTTTATTCATAAAACTATTTATTTATTTATTTTTTTAATTTAAAAAGTTGTAGTATAAACAAATACTGGTAATTTTGGCCAACAAATAGCATACAAGCACAAATATGTAATAAAACTTTCTTCCTTTAATAATTTAGTAATATACAGTAAGTTAACACTGTTAACAGTTGAAAAAAATTCATACATTTTAATGGTATTTATAGTTTCTGCGGTTTTTTTTTTGAAGCAATACCAAGTATTATCTTCTTCTTAATGTGCCATACTCTATGCAGAGCGTGGGCGCCCTCACGCACATATCTGTGTTGCGTACCAATTTACACAGATATGCGGGACCACCGGTTTAACGTGCCTTCCGAAGAATATGTGGGGTTTCTCCAGAAATAGTACACAGTGGTTTGCCATTGCCTTCTGGGGGGACGGCTAAAAAAGCCAATGGACAATGGGGGAATCGAACCCCAGTCTTCACGGCTGGAGGAACTAACTAACTCGAATATCCTTTATTCATTACTTAAAATATTTACAGGAACATTATATTTACAATACTATATACATATTCAATTTCCCCAGTTTTCCTTATTCAGGACTAGGGAGACAGGCAAGGGGGGGCCCGGGGAGGACAGTTGTTGGTCCCCTTTGGTAAATAAACCCTTTTTTAATTTAGGATTATTTGGGACGTTTCCCGGGTGCCTTTTACAAACGCCTATATAAAAGTGTGCTTGGATAAGCTTGAAAAAAAATTTGTTTAATTGTTTTAAATATTTTTTTTGTATTTTTGTGGAAAAAAAAAGATGGGAAAAAAAACCTACTTCATTTGCATAGGTACATGGGGGTCCCTTGAAACCAAGTTTTAGTCAACCTTGGTGTTTTCTTATCCCGATTCATAATTTTCCATCATGGTAATCGTTCTACTTTTTTTTTTTTCATATTTTCATTCCACTCATTCTTTAAAATTTTTTTTAAAAAAGAAACTTATTTTTTTATTTTTTTTTTACATTTCTTATGTACAGTCCGGGGTTTTTTGGGGAAGGTTTAGGGGTATGGGATGGGGGAAAGGAATCAGTCTTCATCCCCAGTAAAAGTAGCCCCCAGTATAAAGGTTTGTGTTTAATTTCGTGATTTATCTTAAATTTGTAAGATTTTTGTGAGAATGTCCCCTTTTTTTGCTTTTTTAAAATTTAATAGCTGTTTCATATATGAATTTACTAATTCTTGGCATTTCTGTCATTTTCGGCGTCTATTCTCACATAGCGTCCTGAGGATGTTACATATCTTAATATTTTGTTTTGAATTCTGAAGAGTCATCAGTTGTCAGAGATGCTGCACCATACTGGAGACGCGTGTGATATTGGTCTGATCATTTGCTTGTAAATGATCGTTTTTTTGGGGTGAAAAGACTGGATCTAGGAAAAAATTTTTTAGAGTGCATGCATTGCTGCATATGCTCTATGCAATACATGGAAATGTTGTTTAAAGGATAGGTTTATCGATACCCACCTACTTTAAAGGGGATTTTGAGGTTTTGGTAGCTATTATTTATTTTAATTGGTACATTAATTTTATTGTTTTGGGTCTTTTTAGTTAAAATTAAATATTCACTCTTATCTTCCCCTTTTATTAATTTTCCTTTTTCTCCAAGTTTTAAATAGTGGAGGGGTACTGTTGTGTCTTGGCTACGTTTCAAACGGGCGAATATAAGGATCTGGCGAAAAGTGCCACCTTAGTTGAGGGTATTTGGGGATGTCAGCTGTATATAAATTATAAAATTTTGGGGACAATACAGTGCCTTGCGGTACCCCCGCATGTTTTTTTCATTGTAGATATTTTTTCCATTTCACTTGAAATTTTCGTTACTTTTTTATATGAGTGTAGTAATGTAACCAAATACATTGGTAATTTATGAATTTTTTTAACTTATTATTAAGCCATTTGGGCCCCACCGTGTCAAAGGCCTTTTTTATTTAGGGCCAAAACACGGTATTTTCTTTTTATTAATTTTATTTAATGCCTCCCGTAGTACTCTAAAAAAAATTGATTTGTTTTGGCTGTCTCGGATTTTTTCCCGGTTTAGTAGTGGTACTATAATCGCTTCTTTCCATATTTGTGGAAAGTGTTGCAGGTATATTGACTATTTTAATATATACAACTTTCAAGGGTTTTTGGGGGTTTTTTTTAAGGGTTGGAATCCCTCAGGGCCGGACTTTATTTTGGGAATTGGTTTTATTTTAATAAGATCCTTTCCTGACAAAGATTTTAGGTAGGATTGATGGAGGTATTGGGTATTTCTGGTGGATTGGAATTAACTAAGGTGGTTTTTTGTTGTGTTCGTCACTGCTATTTGGAGTAGTATTTGAACCTCCAAAAGTCACTAGTCGGTTTGCTTTCTGTGCGTTTGTGGTTCTCCACTATTTATAGTCGGTTCTTGTTAAATTTTTTTTTAAGACGTTTGGTCAGACGCCAAAGAGAATTATCTTGCACTGACAATTTCCCAAGACCTCCGACCAAGCCTTTTTTAATGTTCTTTATTTTTTGACGGATAGTCTTTGCATTTTTGGGGATCACCCCCGTCTTTTTCTTTTTTAAGTCTTTTGAAACCTTTTTCTCAGATTATTTTTAAATCTGATTAGAGTGGCAATATCCTCCGGTATTTTGTCTTCTTTGTTTGTTTTTTATTTTTATGGCTATCCATTCTGAGACTGAAGGTTTTCTGTTAATTTTTGAACTTTTTTTTCAGTTGTGTCGGTTTTCTATTTTATTATTAATGTTTTTTTGTTGTTTAATATGTCTCTAAACTGGGGCCAAATTTTCGTTCTTGTCTACCCCTCTGACCCCCCCAACAAAGTAGTAGGGGTAGATGATCAGACGGGTTCGAAAATGTTTGTATTCAGGTAATTAAGTATTTTTTTTTTAACCCGATATCTATATATGTTGGTGACATACCATTCACGGGTAGTGTGTCGGTTTGTCTGTGTTTTTTTTTGTATGTCATTCTCTATAGCATAATCATAAATCACGATCCGTTTTTTATTTCTACGATTGTTCATAGTTTTCCCGAGCATTAGATCACCAAGTGTGGCTGAGGGCTGGTCCCTTGTACACCAGCTCGCCCCAAGAAATTCGCCACCCCCTTTAACTTTTTTTAATTAATATGGATCTTTACATCGGGCACTTTTCCACATGTATTAAAACTAGCAGTAGTAACACCACTTCACAAAAAAGATGACCGTTCAACCGGTTTTCAAATAGCTATATTAAGTATATTTTCCAAGGTTTTTGAAAAGCTTTATGAAAATTTAATCAATTTCCTAAATTTTAATAAAAAAAAAACCCACTGCCAACAGGTTTTACAAAAAATAAATTAATTGAAACGGCTTTTTATGATGTACTGAATTTTTCATATATTTAAAATTGATAAGGAAAAAAATGTGTTATGCTTGCTGTTTGATCTAACAAGCCCTTTATCAGTAAATAGGATTTTTATTAACAAAATTGTTTAATTCGGTATAAGAGGAACTGCTTTAGACATTATTAGTTCGTATATGTCTAATAGAAGTATGTGTAAAATATAAAAATACTGAATTTGTAATAAGGATGTGACAATGGGTGTGCCTGGGGTCAGTTTTGGGCCCCTTTTTTTTATGTTATATATTAACGATCTCCCCAATATATAAGTAGGGGAAAATTAACCATGTTTGGGACGCAACAATTACGTTATCGGCGAGTACTCCTGATGAGTTATTGAGTAGGCTAAGGATGCATCTGATGAGCTTAAAAATTGGTGCCAGCGTAATCAGCTTATACTGAATATTAATAAAAACCCTTTTTTAAATTTAAATATAAAGAGACCCTTTCCTTTTTTTTTTGATTTGTCACCACAAGCAAATTTTTGGGAACTTGGTTGATGAAAAACCTTTTTAAACTGTTTAAAATGGGGGATGTGTAAAAAGCTAAATTCGGTTTTTTCCTTTTCCAAATGAAATCTTTTTGGGGGATAAGGGTTTTTAAAAACTATGTATTATTCGTTTGTATACAGTCTTTGTCAAACAATATAGTAATTGGGGAAAGGGTGTGGGAATTGTTTTTTCAAAAAACGCAAATCCGCTTGATATTTGGTCTGGTTTATTAGAGTCCTGTAAATCTACGTTTAAGGACAAAAAATTCAACGTTTTATAGTATATATGTTTTGAAGTGTGTACTGTTTGTGAAACAAAATTACCCTTTTTTTTACACTTGGTCAAGGCCATAATTATAACACGCGTAATGGCCATGTTCTCAGTATCCCTCATCATAGAACTGCTTTTTTTTTAAAAATCTGGGTATATAATTTTATTGTTTGTTACAATAATTGCCTGAACGTTTAAAGAGTATTACCCATTTTGAAAAAAATTTAAAAAAAGGGAACTAAACGTTTTCTTTTAAATAACACCTTTTATTCTTTAAGTGAGTACTTGAATTCTTAAAATATTATGTGTATGTTTATGTAGATGAATTTTTTTTTTTTCTTTTTAATATATACAAATTTTTTTGGTTTACTTTTTAAAAGTTTTTAACTTTATTTTAACTTTAGTTTTATACGTATTGATATACGTTATAAGTTTTATTTTATATCCATATTTAAAGCTTTTTTAATTTAATTTTAATTTTGTTTCAACTTTTTTTTTTACGTTGTTTATCTCTAGATTATTCTTAAATACTACATATGACGAATGTTGTATGACATTACTTGTTACCCCTTTTATTGCTTATTTATTCTACATATATTGTTATTGACGACACCGATACTGTTAATTAGTCCTATGGCTAATAAATACATTTCATTTCATTTCATTTCATTTCATTATTATTATAAATGACGAAATTATGTTTACTAACATCTGTTTTTCCCGGAAATCTATTTTTTTTATTAAATCAGCTTTGGTTTTCTTTTGGGGGGAAAATTAAAGTGACACGACTATTTTTTTTATATTTTTCCTAATTGACAACATTTGCGAAATCCAATATTTTTTTTATACATGTGGCACCCACTTTTAGTTGTCCATTTCGTGAACCGGATGTCCAGTTTGTGAAGTGGAATCAGATAGTTTAATAGTATATTAATACCCAGATAAAAGTTTCATTTCTGTCGAGAGGTTGTAGACCAAGGTGCAGCCGAGGTCTACTATACTTCTCGAGACAGAAATGAAATTTCCCCGGGTTTTTAATATTTTATTTACAACCACTTTATTTATTTCCTATTATTTAAAATTGAAATTATGAAAATTGATCCGGTAATAATTTTTTAGGCGGCCGTGCTTCGCAATTTGTATCGTTGTCATGGTAACGGGTTGAAAATGCAAACATACAGTGTAAGAACTCTGGTGTGGATAGACGTTTAAAAATTTTGAATAGAATTTTTGTTTTAATTTCAAAAACCAAAAAAAAAATGTTATCAGGTGAGAAATTTGAGTTTGCTGCTACACCACCAAAATTCGAGAATATTATTATTAATATTAGAATGCGTATGTTCGAGTCACTATCCCTTTTTTAAATATAATTTTCCTTATATTATCCCTAGTCATTTACCGGAAATTTTTTTTTGAGGTCACGAATATTTTAAAATTTTTTTAAAATATTCGTGACCGAAAAAAAATTTCCAAAGTAATTTAAGCTCGTGGGATATTCGGTAAAAAATTTTGAACCCAGTAAAATTTCGAAAATGTTCTATATTTTTATTACAAATGACAAAAAGTCAAACTAAAATTTTTTTTAAGTAAAAAAAAATGAAATTTTTAAATTTTTTTAGTTATATATAACCTTTATAAATAACTTAAAGACTTCTTATATTTCCATTTTTTATCAACGTTAATCTACTAACTTATGGAACATCATTTTTTTTTGATAATTATGACTCTTAAATACCCTATTTCAAGATTTTATGCTTAACAAAATGAATTTTTTTTCTTAGAAATTTAAAAAATGAAATTCCTAACTTTAGTTACATATAACCTTTATAAATAACTTAAAGACATCTTATTTTCCATCTTTTATCAACTTTAATCTACTAATATTAGTGGAACATCATTTTTTTTTGATAATTATGATTTTTAAGTACCCTACTTCAAGATTTTATGCTTAACAAAATGAAGCTTTTTTCTTAGTAAAATAAAATGCAAATTTCTAACTTTAGTTGCAAGAATCTTTATAAAAATTTAAAGGCATCTTATATTTCCATCTTTTTTTAAATTTTTAATCTACTAATATTAGTGGAACATCAGTTACTTTTGATTATTAGCTGAAGTAACCCTATCTATGTCTTGTTTCGCTGATGTTTAAAAAACGTCTGGGGGGCCATGAAATAAAAAAAAGAGCGAGAAGGGAACTTACAAAATGTCAACTATAAAAAAAATAGATTATTAGGTACTATCTAATTATTAAAGAACTCAAACGACAACAGAAAAAGTATACCTAGTGTATAGTATAAAAAAGGTTTTAGACTTAAAAAATAGGGGGTTGTGTAGTTTGTGCAAAGAATATTCAGACTTAAAAAAAAACCCCCTCGTCAGCTTCCCCATTTATCAAAATGCATTGAAGATCTTAAGTACGAAGAAACCACGGATGAAAAACTGTTTACAAGAACCAAGAATATCTAGTAAAATCTTCAAGTAAATTTAATAAAATATCTAAATTCAAATTAAATAAACTTGTGTCTAAATATTTTATATATTTTACTAAACATAGACATTTACAATTTCCGAGAAATTTCAGTTTTAAGTCCTATTTATTTCCAAAAACGAGAAAACTTTTTTTTAGAATTTGAACACCTTAAATTTAGTTAAAACTTTGTTATTAAATTTCTTATTTAGTATTAATGTAATAAATAATTTTTTAAACATTTGACAAATCAAATTTGCAAATTTTTTTTTTATAAGCAAACAATATTCACATTAATATGCTTTTTTATGTAAAAAAATGGTAATAATTCTACATAAATAAGGCCTGTAATTCCCCGGGCATTATTTTGAATATTTTGCGTTTCAAATGTGACAGGAACCGGTAATTTTCGCCGGAAGTGCTAGTGGATGAATATTTCCGGGGAAAATTTTTTCGTTGCCATGGAGATGATTGTAAATAAAAGCTTCTGATTGGTTGGAAAAAAATAGGTTCAAAATTTTTTTAAAGAAATTACAAAAAAATACTTTTTATACGACTGTTTAGAAAAAAAGGGGGTTTTTCACACGCTAAACAAGCTTTGAAAATTGTATTTTGCGCACAATGTGTGCAAGGGAAAAAATTTTTTTCACACGGTTCTGTCTTTCAATATGATTTATTATGGTTTTTTATTGTTATGTCAAAAATATAGAAAACTCAAAGTAGGCTTTTTCCATAGCAACCGTCATAGTTTTCTTGTTTTGTTGATTAGATTCCCCAAATTTGATAAAAAAAAAATTTTATTTCGCGAAAAAAGTCCGATTCTGAAGAAATTCTAAAAAAAGCGAGTTTAATCTCGTCAAACCTACTTCCAACAAAGTCAAGAGATCGATATGAAGCCGAGTTACATCGTTTATGAAGTGGAGACAAGCAAATAACGTACAAACGTTTTCCGAAAATGTTATGTTGGTTACTTTGAAGGCGTCGAACAAATACAAGTCTTCAACATTATGGAGCACCTTTTTCCTGCAAAATAAACCCCCTGAGGGCAAAAAAAAATACGGATATTGGGAAATACCAGAAGTTGCAGGCCCTAATAAAAAAAAAAAACGAAAACTATGTGCCAAAGAAGTCCAAAATTTTAGGGAAGATTTTTCCCTTCCAAAGAACGCCAGACGGAAAATTTGCTAATCAAGGTAGGATCACAGTTATTTTATTTTTTTATGGTTATTTTTTATAGTGAGAAGGTTTAGTAGGCGGGTTCCCAATTCTGTTTTTAAATAGTCTAGTTTCATAAAGTATTACTTAAAATGAATAAAACTAAAGACTTATCGGTTTTTTTTTTTTGTTTCAGGCAGTGGTGGCAGTCGGACTCTCTGGGGCATGCCGAAGAGAAGAATTGTGCTTCCTTAAAAAAAATATGACGGATTTTGGAAAACGCAATGTTAATTAAACTAGAGAATACCAAAACGAAGATGCCGAGATCATTTAAGGTCGGAAGTTTCACCATCTTAAAAAAGTATTCTGCCCTTCGACCTCCCTTTTAAAAAAAATCGTTTTTTTTTAATTTCAAAATGGAAAAAGCACTCCCCAAAAAATTGGGAAATTTAAAAAAATTGGCGGTATGGCAAAAGACATCGCCAAATTTTTGATGTTGGGAAAACCCGAAGCCTATACCGGGATTCTTTAGGCGGTCGTCAGCCACAATATTGGTGAATTCTGGGTCAGATTTGCTGGGGGCTGAAGCGCCATGGTGGATGGAAATCCAGCTCAGTCGCCAAATTATATAGATGACTCGCTTAGTAATAAAAAGGATGTTTCAGAGAGGATCTCTTCCTTTTTTGTCGTCTGTTGCGGCACAGCCACAACACAATTGAGTAATGAAGTGCCGCAAGAAAACTGCAATATGCCGAGACAGAGAACTGTATGCAAAAAGGGCCAGAAAATGTTGTCTCCACGTTAAAAAGTCGATCAACAATGCGACGATTCCTGCAGAAGTAAACATTACAATTAATATTTTAAAATAGTTATGAAGTTTCCTGTTTTAAATTAAGTCTTGTTTCTTGTTTTATTATTTTTGTTTTCGTTTGTTTTTAAAAAAAAAAATTTACACAAAAAAATTTTTTTTTTTTTTTCAGTCGTATAAAAAGTATCGTAAAAACTTGCCTTTTTTTTCAACTCGCGGAACTGCCCCCCTTTGGCCCTCAATTTGTTCGCCCGTGTCAAAAGTCGTTTTCAAAACCCTTTTTGTTTAATATATTTCCCCAACCGGGTGGAAAGTAGAAGTAAAAAGTCAACTTTCCACCTTTTAAAAAAAAGGTGAAATGTCATTATAACATGCATGGTTTTAAAAATAATATTTTTTTCACTATTTGGACAATTTTTTGTCCAATTCATGAAATGGGTATGTAATTTTTTACTTAGAAAAGCCAGATATATTACACCATCTGGGACAAAAAAAAATCCAGTTCCTGTACTTTTATTTGGCATTTTCCACTTATAAACAATCAGTCGTCGGTGTTTTAAATGGCATGAACATTATATTAACTATTAAAGCAAAAGTTTAAATCAAAGATAATTTTAATACGCTTCTTGATCAACATTCCACGGAAAAACTAACCACAACTAACCAAAAATTTTTTGGGCATTCATTGTATTACATTAAATAGATAAATG
>JAHBCN010013878.1:0-23706 GCA_019359885.1 Listronotus oregonensis
CCGGGGTCCCACAGGGGTCAATACTTGGACCTCTACTTTTCATTCTTTATACGGCTGATCTATCAATCTACATTAAGTATTGCACTAGTCAGATGTATGCGGATGACACTCAGCTCATGTTTAGCTTTTTGCCCTACGAACACCATATAGCGGAATATAGGGTTAATGTGGATTTAGATGCTTTAGCAAATGTATGATCAAAGCACAATTTATTTTTAAACGTAAAGAAGTGCTCAATAACTTACTTTAAGGGTAGAAAGACATGCAGAGTTGATGAGTCCATGCAAGTAAAGATTAATGGCAGCCTTTTGCCTGTAGAGAATTATGTAAGATTCTTGGGATTATATTTGGATTCTGAGTTAACATTAGACACTCACATTACTGGTTTGCTGCAGAAGTCATTTATGAACCTAAAATTATTATACAGTAATCGTGTGTTGTCCAGAAAACTTAGAATACTTTTGGTGGAGGCTCTGGTGTGTGGTGTCCTTTTTTAATTATTGCGACTTTGTGTATGGCCCATTCCTGGATCTAAGAAATCAAGAACGAATTCAAAAAGTTAAAAAAAGTTGCTGCCGTTTTGTTTTTGGTCTCCGTAAGTTTGATCACATATCAGCTAAAATGGCCGAGCTGGGATGGTTGAACATGGCCAATAGGAGAAAATTACATTTCGCCAGTTTTGTCAGAACAATCACGACCACAGAAAGACTTCCCTATTTAAGGGAAAAGCTGCATTTTAGAAGTGAAACTCATGCCCTTAATACCAGGTTCAATAATATGTTGTCCATCCCAAAGCACAACACGACTACTTTTGAAAGGTGCTTTTCTTACCAAGCAGTTATAGTTTATAATAGCTTTACTCAAGATATGAAATCCTGGTGTAATAAAACCTTTAAAAAGAGGTACAGAGATGTGCTTCTTCGTATTTAGTGTGCCGATGTCAGTGTTCGTATTTTTATTTTAAGGATTTTACATCTTTTCCTATTAGGTTTAAGTTTTAATGTATATTTGTCTTGACCTTGTTATTTTATGAAGAAAGTTACATTTGAATTTAAAATTTATATGTTAAACCCTAATTATTAACTTCATTTGTATTAATCAGTTTTTTTTTGTGTAATATATGGTGTTGACTCTGGATTAAATGTAGGAATAGCTGGTACCTTGTACCTGTAGCTAAATTTCGCCTAGTGCTGGCACCAAAATGCTTACAACTATGTTTTTTTTTAATATTGTAAGATCACTAATTTTCAATAAAAGACGTTAATTATTATTATTATTATTATTATTATTATTATTATTATTATTATTATTATTATTATTATTATTATTATTATTATTTTGGTCTCCTTTCAGGGAAATTATAACTAGTTCGGCTTTTAATGCAAGAAACCAGTTACGGTAAGTCTGATCCCAGAAACGACCTGACTATATTTGCGGCATCAAGGACCGCATTTATAACTTAATGAAACAACAATGTACAACAAATTACAGAAGGCCTTAATTTTTAACAATCTATTCTTTTAACATCATGTTAAAATTACTCTGATTACAAATTGAAACATTAAAAACAGGTTAATTTTTTCCTGCCGATTCTTTTTATGTATAATATCAAATTTTGGTGGTAACATCGGAACTGCTGGAAGAGTCTGTGATGCTTAAAGTTATAATTTTTTTGGCTATTTGCATGAAATCTTCAATATAACCCTCAAATACTTCACAGTCAATAAATAGTCTTTAGGGTCAGCTATCTCCTGAAATCACCGTATGCCTTTTCATATATTAGTCTTGACTTTTCTGGCAACAACTGCAGGTTGTTTAAAAAAGTATATAATAAATTATATGTAGTTTTTATAAATAAGTTTACACCGTGGGACTAATTGTATGGCTGAAACCAATAGCCAAAAAAAAGTTATAAAGAAGATAATATTAGGAGAATGCACAACTGCTTGACTTTCAGAATCACGCTTAGCACTTTTCAATTTTATTCACATAGCAGAACCTCCAAATTTTCAAAGGAGCATTTTAACAACGGAACTTTATTTACGATATCTGATATAACTAACCTACAAAATTAACACGTTTACGTTGATGAAAATCCACATTCAATGACAGTTACTTATTACAAACATGAAGTTTAAATTAATATATGTGCAGGAATTCTTAACAATTTTCTAGTATGTCCCGTTATTACACCAAATAACGTAAAGGAGAATATTTTTGTTTGCAAAAAACATTATCCACTTTACCAAAAAATATTACTAGACCGAATAGATGATTTATGCATAATAGTGCTCTCCCATATTTTGTTAGTAGTATCAGTATTTAAATACGATATATCCCAATTGGTGAATAGAAAAAGAAAAGGATGTAAAATGACCAGCATGATCACCAGAACTAACATCCTGTAATTATTTTTCATGGTATTCCATAAAAATTAAAATATACGACTCTGTTATTGAAGGCGAAAAAGACGTTAATGTAAGAATTATAAAAATAGTCTTTAAAGTTCTGTTACACTGCAAAAAGTACAATTCATTTTTAACAAAGAATTAACGCCTGTGTATATGAAATTGGTGGCCATTTTGAACATTTCTTATAACACTTGGTGTGGGTTTTGTTAATTGTTGGTGTGCATAAGGTGCCCAACTTTTAATATAAATTTAAATCTATTAGATAATTTCTAAACCATTTTAAAAAATGTGAAAAATAATTAATCATTTAAAAGTTCTCTCGCTTCAAGCTATGCAACCATATAAATAAATAAGTTGACTTAAATCATCATTGCAACTTGTGGTCTTCCATTTTTGGACACGGTGTTTATTAACGTTTGTATATTTATTATTTGACCAAATAATTTTATTCCTGATACAGTATCGGCACTTTTAAAAAAGTTGAAATTTAAAAATATATTTTTTTTAATTTCAACTTTTTAAAATATTTAAAAGATATGTTTAATTTCTACCAAACTTTATTATTACCAGATATAAAATTTATATAAAAATAACTGTTCTTATTAGAGTTTTAAAAATAATAAATACATAAATCTCCTAAAAAAAAAACATATTGACAAAACAATTTACTTTTTAGGTTGTAAAAAAGGAAACGAATTACTAGATTCCTTGTTTACAAAAATTTATTGCCAAAGAATAAATCCTCTAACTAGATTTTTAAACAAAATGGCTGTTGTTCAAATATCCCCACGTTGACAAAAAAGATAAATCCCGTGATTGATGCTTTCCATCATCAAATCCTTTAGCGTCCGTATCTTTCTCTGTAAAAATAATGACCCCATGTGATCGGTTGTGTGCTTCACCGGTTTTACTTTGCCTGATACGTTATCCAAACTGGCAGAGAAAAAAATTGAGAGATTATGCCCCTAGGTGATATTTCGTGCATTTATAAAATAAACTTGATCACACCTAGATAAAGGGGGATTTAAAAAGCACGTAGTATACATTTTGTTAGAAAATTTTATGTTAATTTTTTTTTGTTTAATGCCACTCCCAATAATGATAAAATATTTGGAATACTTATAAGAAAAAAACACCTGCCCTTTACCTTTTTGTTTATCCATGTCCATAAGAAAAGAAATAGTTTTGAATTTCTTTAAAATACATTTGTACTTGATTAATTACGAAATAATAAATACTCAGTAAGTTTTAAAAGTTAAATAAAACATAGGTACAACTTTTTCTATTTTTACAGGTTTTGGGTAAAAATACAATATAAAAAAATAATGAGTTTTTATTTCTTTTATCGAATATATGTTTTTTAATTTTAAGTATATAGAGTTACTATTATCTAAATAAAAATAGATTTATAATTTAACCAAAGACAATTGTAGTTATAACTATAGACACACAGAACAATGTAAAATTTTTGGTAATAGGTTTGGACGCTCGCTTGCTGAGATTCCTTGAGCGAGCGTCCATCGAGAGAATATACGTGCACACGCTGCTGTATAAACGAACACTGTTGCCAAACCAATAAAAAAAGTAACAGAAAGTAGGAATTATTTCTGTCGAAAATAGACTTCGAATTTATATTCGTTTTAATAATCCTAATTTTATTTTTTTTATTATTTCCTAAAATATATTTATACCTAGTATAAGAATAAATACACGTTGGTAAACATGATTTCAATTTTTTACAAACTCTATTTTTTTTATTATAAGACATCCTTACATAAAAAGAAATGTTTGTATAGGCACACCTAAATTTATTTAATTTTTTTATAAATAAAATCCAAATAAACGCATGTATTTTTTAGTTTAATGCCATTGGTAAATAAAGTGAGAATTATTAATTAAAGTGTGGCCATCAAAAAAGCAAAAAACGGCTAGTTTTTTGGAGTTTAATTAAAAAAAAAAACGTTTTTGCTTAATTCATTGCATATCGTATTGCCATTTGTGCGTTGTGATTTGTTTGTGTTTTTCCTGGTGGTAATTAAAATTTGTATTCTTGTTAAAATGTCGGGAAATCTATGCCAATATTATGACTGCCGAGTAAGTCGAAGAGCAGATAAAGTAAGGCTTTTTCGTTTTCCCTACAAGAATAGTACACTATGTAAGCAATTGATTATAAACTGTGGTAAGTATTTATCTATGTATATTAAAATTATTTAGACTAATAAATACATGACAATTATATAATCGACTCTTAAAATTTAATCGGTGTTTAGAGTAACCTTTTGATAGTAATTAATTCAAATATTTGATATTTAAAAGAGTGACCGCAAAAATCGCTTAAAAACTGCCTTTTTTCACATTTATTTATTTAGGAAGAGCATTGCTTTTCGTTTTTTGTAAATTTTTAAAAATCACTTCTATTTAGGGGTCGGAAAGATGCCAAATCTAAAAAATTGCAAAAATAGCAGTGGTATTAAAAGTTATTCTCACTGCAATTTTTGTTTCAAATGGACCTTAAAAAAATAAGATAATACATTTCCATCCCTGCGAAGGTTGTAAATCAACCCCCATGAACTATGTGGGGGTACAATCATCCCCTAAAATATTTAAAATCATGTACAATTTTAAAAATTGCAAAAAAATAAGATTTTTAGGACATTTCTAATAAAAAATAAATGTATATGATAGTCAACCACCCTTTTCTAAGCAAGAAAAAAATAATGAAATCCTAGTTTTTACAAAAAAGTCTTGGCTTTGTATTTTTTTGATCCAAGTTAAAATGCCGGTATACCTAGATTTTTTGAGATCAGTTTTAACCAAAACCACCCCTGCAAGGGGGTAAATTAATCCCCTAATATTAAGAAAATTCATGTTATATTTGAGATATTCTAAAATATCCAAATATCCAATAATATTTTAAAACTTTTATTTGATTTTATACATTTAAGGGGATGAATTTATCCCCTTGCAAGATAGCTTTGATTAGAAATGAACTCGAAAAACCTAAGAAGGTCTACTTTATACATCTGGGGTGAAAAATATGAGGCCAAAACGCTTTTTGCATAAGCTAACATTTTATTCAATTTTTTTGGTAATGCGGGTATCTTTACCCTTAATTTTAGGAGTGGTTTATTATCAAAACTTACCCTAAACTGTCCATCATATTTAAGATATCCTAAAACATCCAAATATTTTTTTTACAATTTTTAGTTGTATATAATTTTCTATATTTTAGGGGATGAATATACCCCCTCGCGGGAGTGGTTTTGGTTAAAAGTAAACTAGAAAAATCTAGTTACACCTGGTTTATATACTTGGATCAAAAATACCAACTAAGACTTTTCTTGAAAAAGCTAGTATTTTATTTAATTTTTCCTATTGATAAGGGTAGTTCCACCCTTAGAATAGGATAGTTAATTATCATAAACATTTATTTCTTATAAGACATGTCCCAAAAAACTGATGTTTTGCAATTTTTGAAGTTGTATACGATTTTAGATATTTTAGGGCATGATTGCACCCACACATACTCCATGGGGGTTGGTTTACAACCTTCTTAAGGATGAAAATGTATTACTTCATTTTTCCAAGGTCCATTTGAAACAAAAATCGCAGCAAAAAGAAACTTTTAATATCATTACAATTTTCGAAATTCTTCAGATTTGGCGATTTTCCAACCCCTTAATGGGAGTGATTTTTTAAAATTTGCAAAAAACCAAAAGCAATGCTCATCTTAATTTTTTGCGACGAGTAATTTAGTATAAAATTCATATTTGCATGTTTTTTCTCACTCCTCTGTAAATTGTGAAAAAAAAACATGCAGATGTTGCGGTTACCTCTTATGATTACAAACAAGGTTCTATATTTAATTTTAGGACTGAAATAAATTTAAAAAAATTAAGTTCCGGGGGGATTGGAATCCACTTACACTGGGAAATATAGGAAACAATTAAGGTCGCGCGGTAATTTTAATTGGATAGTAATTTTTTTCTTATTCAGTTATATTTTATATTCCTGCTTAAAAAATCGGTATATTTAACTATGCACGGTACCTCTGAAGCATGGGTAAGATTAATAAAAATGTGCAAGATAACGGGACGCGGGATTCGAATACTCCAGTTTGAATTGAAATCGTATCTGCTCCCTTTCTCGAGATTTACAAAAAAAATCTTTTAAATTTTATAGATTTTTTTATTTATTTTGAAAATTAAAATGAATTCATTTACGTTTAGCAATTTCTAGTAATTTGTTTCATATTTCACGTACAAAGACAAATATTTAATTTTTTTTAATATCAATTTTAAGATTTAACAACAAAAAAATTCTAAAAAACTTTTTATTCGAAAAATTAACATTTTTTATTTTTTATTTACTTTTATTTTCGATAAACTTAAAAAATAAAAACATTTGTTAAATTAAAAAAAATATATTTATGTTGATTTTACATCCCAAAAAGTGGGGTCGTGATTAAAATTTTAGAATAAATAATTGTCTTTTATATTGTTTTTAATAAATTGGTATTTGCGTAATATTTAAAAACTATACAATTTAGACCCAGCAACCCTTATACTACGTAAATAAAGTTTTATAATAAAAGTACAATAAATATAAAAGCCGATGTGACGATTTTTTTTATAACTGTATAAGATTGCTCAAAAGTCTGTTTTTTTTGAAAAAATTATAGGACCTGTAATTTGATTTATATTATTGTTAATAATTTTTAAATATTTTTCCGTTAATAAAATTTGTTTACAAAGTTTTTAGAGGTTCATACGAATCGAATACCAAAAACCGCATTTAAATCCATCTTACAGCACAAAAAATTCATCGTGCAATACTTCGTTTCCTCGACCAATATCTGTGCAAAAAGCAGTTTGTTGTTTTTGCAACATAAATATGTGCGGAGAGAGCCTACGCTTTAAATAGACTATGACATAGTAAGAACACAGGTAAGAAGTCAAAACGGCAACGCTGAGAGGTACTTCAGCAGGTAAAAATTAAATATTCTAATAAAATTCGATTGTCGGCAAAAAGTATTTATACAAAGGGACTGGGCGTCTATAGTGATAACTACAATTGTCTTTGATTTAACATAAGAAATATTCATAAAATATTGTAAATTAGCCAAGACATGTTACTTTTTGAAATACTATTTAAACAAAAAAAAAGGTCAAAAGTCATAAAGTTGATTTACGTAACAAGAACAAATCATCAAGAAACGTTGTTTTTATCCGATTCAGAGTGTAATATTATACTTTGGTAATTTTATGAAATAAAATTATAAAATAAATATTTTAAATAACTTATATCTATATTTTAATAACTTATTTTAATTAATCATCATTTTTCTTTTAAGCTTTTTACCTAACATGTGTTTTAAAAACCTATTATATTATATGTCACAGTCAAGGAAGTTTAAAGGTATATGGAAGCCCAATGCTATGGCCTATTAGATCAAAAAATGTCCAGCCCCCTATGAAAATAACTGTCACGATTCTGCGCAGTAACAAAATTCCATGAAACTTTTTTATGTGTTGCTTACTTACACACTGATAAATCAGTGTGTAGGTAAGCAACACATGATACTTTTATCAGAGCCGTAGTACCGTTTTCTGTGCAACGGCGTGGCGCGTATGAACGAATTACATGTTTTGATTGTTTTGCTTTGTGTTATTTTATTTTGTGATTGCAGAAGTTTTTTGGATTATTAAAAACCTTCCTATTTTAGTGATTAGTGTTTATTAAATTGTGACTCTAATTTTGGGTTTATTGTTTGTTACTTATAATATCGTAACAAAATGACTAGGGGTCTTGTCTTGCAAATCCAAGAGTAACATACCCGGCATCGTTTACTTTAGGTGAGTATTTCTTGTATTAAAATTAGGTGCTTTTTATGAGACACAACGTTAGGTAACCGAATAAATAATTATATATAAATTATGAATTATAGGAAATGAAAATTTTATAGGCAATAGCAGTGAGAAAAGTAAGGTTATCTTAACTATCTTATAGATAAATACCACAATGTTTGTGTATTTCTGTGGATCATTAAAAAGAAATAAGGTTTACACTTCACTATTTGCCCCTTCCTTTATCACAAAATTGGTGATAAGTACATAAAAATATCATACAATGTTTGAAATTTTATTCAGAAAATTGTGTTTTCCTTTATTTTACTAAGATTTTTGGTAAAAATACAAAACTCCCAATAATATCGACCATTTTAAGAGAAGGCCGTGAAGTGGCGCCTTTTATTCTTTCCATATTAAATCAGATGATATAAAATCCTATATTACACAATAATTTTAAATATTATATATAAGTATCGTTTAATAACCAACAATTTTGTGCAAAAAATAAAAAAAATTAGTAAAAGCATAGTTACCTTGAATGTGACATTTGATGATGTCAAGTCTTGATTACATGGTAACAAAGCATTATGGAAGTCCGGACCTGACCTAGTATTTATTGCGCAAACTCTGCGGGGCCAATTGCCCTATTCTCGCTGCCCTGCACGCCTAGACAATTTTGTTCTACAGCATTGGCCTTCCATATACCTTCAAACTTCCTTGGTTACAGTGCGTTACATAAAAAGCCTTACACATTTTTAAGCCAAGGTAGCGGCTTTCTTTAAGTGTAAATTACTTATAATGAATTTTTTAATACAACCTTTTGTAGACACTAAAGACTTTTTAAATAATTTTTGTCTTTGATATAGAATTGTTTGATAGGCTTTAATACCAAACTTAAAATTTAAATTAAAATTAATTAATAACAATATTTTTTGCTTACTTATAAATTTATTTGATTATTAAAAAAACACCTAAATTAGGAATAATTAGGTCGGTTATAAAATGGATTTATTCACCATTTATTTTTTCTGCCAGACTCTCCAAAAGGGTTCTAGGTTCTAACTCGTACACCTACAAAGTCGGTTAAAACTTTAAACTTGCCGATCACATAAAACAGGAACTCAAAAAACTCTTAAAAAATTATAAAACCAATGAACGCTTTAGTTATCACTGGGTTAGTGTTTTAAAAATATAAAATAATCCTGAGAAGGTGGTAAAAATTAAACAATAAATAAAATTTGCTTTTACATAATTTTTAGGTTCTAGTAATTTTCTTTTATTTATAACGATGTGTCTTACTGCAACTAAGTATTTTGAAACAAATACAATTATTAATTTTAAAAATAGGAATGGTAATGAGTTAACTAATTCTAGGGCTTCCTAAAATAACCTTAACATTAAGCAAAGGTAAAGAAGTATTTTTTAAATTAAGTGATATAAAGGCTGCACAGTTAAATCCTTTATTAAAATATTTCTTACAAAAAAAATCTTTTATTTGTGACATTACGTCATAAGTCAAAAAAAGTTTTTAGAATTTTCCCAATATTTTAAAACAAAATAAAAATAATCTTTGTTTTATTCATTCTTTTGCTTTTAAGAAATTTGAAAATTATTTTATGTCTAGAAAACTGTGACCGACTTATCACCAAAACGTTGTTGTTTCAAGTAATCCCTAAACTAAGATAAGTCGATCGAATCTGTAAGTGCACCACTCTATACCCTGGACCTATACCAAAGTGGCATATTCTGGCAAGTCTGGTGAGTATCGCAAAGATATTTTGCAATAATATTTCTGTTTATAAAATATGTGTTTCTACTTTTTTTGTAAGACCCTATACCGTTTTTAGGTATAAAAATAAAACATAATGTTTTATACAATCTAAATCAGTCTGTTTCTTTTTGCCTTTAACCGGAAATACTGCTAAACATATTTGCGTAGGGTTTTTTTTCTTAAACAAACCTTATTTTAGTATCACAAAGATCTCAAAAGATAAAAATCTGGTTATTGATGATTTTTGTCAAAGAACCCCTAAGAGTTGAGATTTTCTCTACAGAATAATAATCCAGTATTTTTAAAATTTTAGTTTAGATCATTTTTTTTTGCTGAAAGTATTAACAAATATTTCACGGGGTGTCCTGGAAAATTTTAGAAATCTCCCGGATATAAGAAAAAGAGGTGAAAATAATACAACAAGTTTATATAAACTTTTTTTCGTGTAAGCCTCCTCTTCGGAGATATTGGCTCCCAAAGAGCTTCAAGTGTTTTAGAAATAATTACTAAACCACCAGGTTTATTTTAATTTTATTTTAATAAGACATTATACTAAGTAAGACTCTTTAATTAATATCTAAGGAAGTATTGTAAATTTACTCACTGCTGCAGGAACGAACTAGCTGTGACTCCTATGACCCCTTTTTAATACCCTGCATTGATAAGAACTTCGGACAACGTTTTTTTAATAACCTTTAACTATTGACTTAAATTTTAATTCAAATTCTAATTTATTCCATAATTTTACACATGTTACAGTTTACAGTTTTTAGTACCCAATTCTAGGGTGAAAACAATGTTTTTTTTTCTAATGCACCTAGCTGAATTTAACAGCTGTATGTGCCTTAAGAAAGTTAAAGATAATAATAATAATAAAAAGAACTATTATTAAAATAATAATAATAATTTACATACTTATTTCTTTATAATACTTATTTACACATAATTATAATAAACAAAGAATCAGATATTTGAAAGTGAATTTTTGGTACATAATAAATCTTCCTGAAAAATATTCATAAAATCTACATTTTTAAAAAAATATATGATCCCCATTCTTTATTAATTTTTTTATGATTTGAAATCATTCTTATGATAACTGGTAACAATTTATAAAATTTTAGAACAAGATATTTCAAAAATCTTTGATTTATATCTCTATGGCTTATTGGAATCTAAAGGATCCTGTGAGTTTTACTTTTAGTTTCATGTTGGTGATTTACATATTTTTTAATTTTACTTTCTTTATGGATATAAGCACAAACATCTAGAATATACAAGTATCTTACATTAAATATTTCTTCGTTGTACAACAAATATGTATAATAACGTTTTTCTTTTTTATATATAATTTTGAAAATAAAATTTTGTATAATATTTAATTGTTTTAAGGCACTATTGTATAGACCATTCCAAACTATAATACCATATCTAATTAAAGACTCAACCAGCGCCCTATATATTCTCAGTAGCAGATTCGTAGACAATATTTTACGTAAAAGATAAAATTTGTGAATTAGTTTTCTTAAATTATTTTTACCTTTTAAAATATGTTTGTCCCATTTTAAGTGTGTATTAATCATTGGGCCCAAAAATTTTGTACTTGAGACCTCTTTAATGGGTGTTTTAAAATTCTCCACATTGATACTGGTAAAATTAGGACGACCAGCTGATGTACTAGAAAAAGCTATGTAACTTGTTTTATTTAAATTTAGTGTTAGCTAGTCCAACCAGTTTTTAACCCTAACCAAACCCAACTTCACCAGCACTTTTACCTCATCCCAACCATCAGCCAAAAAGAGCAAAACCGTGTCATCAGCATATGATATTATTGTGCCATTTATATTAAGACTTGTCAGAAACTTTATATAGGTTATAAATAGAATTGGCTCAAAATCTGTTCCTTGCGGAACCCCTTTTTAATGCCCTTAGCATCACTTAATGAGTCTTCAGTCTTAACCCCCTGCTTCCGGTCGGTTCAATATGATCTAAAGATATTTAACACAACACCCCGAACTCCACAGTTTTCGAGTGTACTAAGGAGCTTATCATGAGGTACCGTGTCAAATGCCTTTGCCAAATCAAGGGACACAGCAATACCTTTTTTTCCAGCATTAAGGCCGGTAGTTATCTGGCCGATAAGCTCAGCCATGGCATCACACGTAACAATTCCATCAACCACAAATCCAAATTGACTGTCTGGCAAAATATTATTTTCTTTTCTTTGTAAAATTTAAAGAGCCTTTCTTTAAGACATTTTTCGAATATCTTTCCAAAGTTGTTCATTGCACTTATCACTTATTGGTCTAAAATTGTTAATATCGTATAGACTACTGTTTTTTGAGTTGTTAGGCCGTCGTCGGTGAGTCACTTCTTGACGTTTTTCCAGCACGAGTGGTTGGCATCCATAGAAGGTAAGCTTCTCGGTTGATTATTTGCGTACTACTGTAGTACTGTACTACGCAAGTATTCAACCAAGAAGCTTACCTGAAGATGCCAACCACTCGTGCTGGCGAAAAGTCAAGAAGACCAACTCACCGACGACGGCCCAACAACCCAAAAAACAGTAGTCTATCTGATGATGGCCGAGAAAGCCTTACAGAGTTTATATGTAAATATCGTTTTAACTTCCTGCCTTATGGATAGGACTTACCACGGTTATCTTAAACTGGATTGGTACAATTCCAGTTCTAAAAATTGGGTTAATAATATGTGAGAGTGGCTTTAAACGAGATATATGAACGAATTTTATGGTTTCTGCGAGTACCCCATTAATCCCAGGTGCACTGCTATTTTTTAGTAAATTTAGATGACAAATGAGCTTTTTATAACCAACTGGACAGAGAGACATGGAGGAGCCAAGTGTATAAGCCTGATCTGTTTGCTGTACAGGAAGTATTTTTATGAGATCTAGATAGTTTGTAGTCATTTATAAGTACATTCAAATTTTATTTGGTATAAATTAGCATTTCGTTATTTTTGTTGAAGTTGGCATTATTATAATGTATATTATACCCAGGTATATTAAACTGATTGCACGAGATTTGAAAACATTTACTTAAAACTATAATATCACAATAAAGTAAATTAGAGCTATGTAAAAATACTAGGAGAGAGTCAAAATTATTGTTAATACTTCTTATATTTACATGTATTACATTTAAAAGTTTTCGATTGACTTTTACTTGAGTTTTAAGTACATCTGCACAAATACTTTCCTGTGGAAGTAGAATATTGTCCTCCAGGTCCTCCAGACTATTAAGAACTTCTGCTTCTAGTTGTACAGCCATTATTGTTGTCCGTAATCGACTTTACTTCTGAGCACATCAATGAGGTAGTTATAAGAGGGACACGAAAACTAGTAGCTTAATGACACGTATCGTAATTCATTTTAAACTTTTGATTCGCACTTTCACAATTTGCACATTTTTTCAAGTTTTTTGGGCATCCACGAAAGTCATGTTCTCCCATGCAGTATTCACATATTGTTTTTTTATTACACTCATTATTTTTATAATAAAATTATTGACATTTAAAACATCTTGGAATACAAATATCTTCATACACTGGATAGCGCTGCCATTAAAGGAATACTTTTTTCGAATACATGAACTTATGAAAAAGTTGAGGAGAACATTCTGCATAAATTGTAGTACATTTACTGTTTCTATGTTTTTTTATGTATATAACTTTTAATTCGTCATCTGCTTTAATAAACTGGTTCTGTTCTCGTATACCTCTTCCAATTTCTTTTTTAGTCATAACCCCTTCACAGCCTACAATTTTTATCCTAGGTTTCCTTAATTTGGTTAGGTGGACCTCATATTCCGTGTTAAGTGCCTTTTCCACTTCTTTTTGCAACTTTATTATTTTCTCCTTTGTTGGGCATTTAATAATAATGCCACCACCTTTTGTTTCTCTAGTGTATTTAATCCTAATTTTCAAATCTGCAGGTTTAATTTGTTTGTATATATCCTCTTTGTTTTTTTCAGGCTTTTGTAGTGCTTTTGGTTTTACGATAACGCTTGAAATATTTTTCATCTGTCTATTACCTTCTTTACCTGTTATATTTGCATACGTTGGAAATGTTGCTTGATGACTACTTTTCTGAGTAGTTTGTACGTCAAGACAAGTTCTGTACCTGTTTCTGTAACTAACTGAATCTTAAAGAACTTTCAACTCACTGTTTTTAAATTTTTCTTAAGAAGTTCTAAACCCCTAAATCCCATTTGTATTTTTTCTAACATTTTTATTATGCACGGCATTTTGGTAAATAACTTTTTGCACGTCTAATACAATACAAACATTAACATACGCTTTTCGATTGTAGACAATGTCATGCACCGTTTGTGTTATTTTTATTGGTAATGTAAGTACTTTTTAATTATATCGCAAATCCTAACTATTTTCGAAAAAACGTCACTTTATTTACATCCTTAGTCTCCTAAGTTCTGATGGGTTAAATATGAAAAAGAGGATTTTTTTTGTTAAGAACATAATAGTTTTAAAAGAAAGTTAAACTCTTAGTTAAAAACTTCCTAAGAGGGTTTAACATGGGCTCCGTGAATCTGATACACTTGTGAGCAACATTTGATAGGAACAAAGATGTATCTTTTATTGAAATACGCCAAATTTATAATGTAATAAAGTGACGTTTTTTCGAAAACGGTAAGGATTAGCGACATAAGTGAAGTACCTTAGTACCTTTTAGTAAATAGTTAAAGGTTTGTTTGAAAGGTTAGGAAAGGTTGTCCAAAGTTCTTATCAATACAGGGCGTAATACGTATTCGTGCCACAGCTAGTCCGTTCCTGCAGCTGTGAGTAATTCACAATACTTCCTTTGGTATTATTTAAAGAGTCTTTCTTGGCACTACGTCTAATTAAAATTAAATTAAAACATATCTTGGGGTTTAATAATGACGTTTTAAATACTGGATTCCATTAAAGCTTTTTGGGAGCCAAAATCTCCGAAGGGAAGGCCTATACGAAAAAAAAGTGTGTGAGAAAAACTTGTATTCTTTTTACGTGTTTTTTTTTTCATATTATTCACAAAATATCGTACATTTTTCTAGACACCCGGTATATACCAAAAATTATCTAGACCTTGCATTACTATGGATATAAAAGGTTAATTAGATTAAAAAAGCCTTAAGAATTTAAAAGACAAGAGTTAGAATATTTTTATAAAATTTCAAAATTTTGGTTTATCAATTAGCTAAAAAAAATGTTTGGCATTCATGATTTTTTTTTTGTTGTTGCATTAAATACCATAAAAAAGAAAGATTTTTAGTTTCTTATATCATCTTTATTATTTATGATATTAAATTGCGTATCTCTAAGCCATTATAACTTGCAGTATCTATCATGAGTCTTACAAAAGAACTTTTAGGGCAGTGGCTGCAAAAAATTATTTGTAGAACTTAGTAATAAACAATTAATTTTCTTGAAAGTGCTTAACAATGTTATGGTTTCAATAACACTATAATCTTGGACTTTCATTGTCTTTATTTGTTAATTGATACATAACGTTTCAGTTAGTGATGTATATTCAATCGTTTCCAAGTGATACCTATAAACTATTCTTAAAAGCTACAACTTATATACCATCCGTTGTTCACCGAAGCTTCATTTATGACAGCTTCTTTAAATTTTCTTTTCTTCCAGTGGGTTTCTCTACGCTTAATTTTTGCTTCCGACCATTGTATGCGGTGTTGTTTTGACCAAGCGTGTTCGGCAATCCCTGACTTTGACGTTTCACAGCGTTTTGTATGTTTTTTGTGCTCTTTAACTCTAATTGCGAGTCGTTTTTTCGTTTTCCTGATTACCGTATTCACAGGGAATTTAACCGTTTTAATATTATACGTATTCGCGATTTTGCGGATCTTTTCTGAAGTTTCCTGAATATATTAAATTTGTGTATCAATTAACAAATCAAGACTTTTAAAGTCCAAGATTTTAGTGTTATTTAAACAATCAATTTTTATTATATCTATATTGGTTCACGAACGGTTAAAACCTAGGTGCTAACAAACTGTGTGTGCCTTAGGCGAAATAAGAGACAGTTTGTTAAGCGGAGACTTAAATATTTGAAGGTTTATAGGGAAAGGAATAATCTTTCTGTGAGTTTCACACATAAAAGGTACTTGTGAAGTAACTCGATAAACCTAAGGTCTTTCGAGATATTTTAATTTTAAATTTGCGTGGTACGAAAATGATAATATTTAAAATTGATAACATGTTAAAATTATAAAAGGGAGATTAAATAGATGTATTAAACAAAGGGCGGATAATTTTAAATAATAAAAGTAAATTAAATATTAGGGTTATTAAATCGATTTAAGTACCTTCTGTAGAAAGAACCAAGCAAAAAATATATTTTACGTACCAAATTATAAATACTATTAATACCAAAAAAGTTATGACGAAATAATGGTAAAAAAATGAAAATGATTGCCCGAAACTACCACTGTCCCTGGCAAGTAATAGTAACACAATTTTATCATTAGAAGGCCAATTTTGATCAATGTTTAAACTGTACCAAGTTTTATTTAAATTTACAAACTCGATTTAAAATTTAAGAGAAAATCCTAACTCTTATTACTTTTTCTCACATTCTGTACCTTAAAAATGGGGCCATTTTCAAACCATGTTTATATTTTATTTTTGTTATTTACATTACATTTGGCCAACG
Source organism: Listronotus oregonensis (assembly GCA_019359885.1). Lineage (NCBI taxonomy): Eukaryota > Metazoa > Arthropoda > Insecta > Coleoptera > Curculionidae > Listronotus > Listronotus oregonensis. Next base: position 16,723 of record JAHBCN010013878.1, read on the forward strand.
AATCTTCCATTAAGCGATGCTGAACCATAAAAACTTACTTTAACGTACGCCAAACTTCCATATTAGGCGTACGATGACTTTCTATATTTTTTAAATTTGGGTCTGTTCACCAGTGTAAAGTGTAACTTAAGTTTGCATTTAATTTATCACGAAAGCTTTTAATATGAAAATTAAACATTATGGTTGCCACGCACTTTCTTTAAAGTAGGGTTTAATATATAAATTGGTGTGACTATAATGAGCCACACCAATTGTTCAAGAAAATTAAAAAAAAAACAACAATTTGATGAACCCGTGCACAGGTTAGCTTTACGCCAAGGCAAGTTGTAGGTGTGCATGCCAATCTACCCGCAGCTCAGGCTAGGAATAGTCAGTTCGTAATGGCGCCACCAGTTTTCTTACGGACTACAAACTGGAACTCCCCAAGATGCTATAGGAGCTTGCTGCAGTGCACAACAAAAAATTCCATTAACATTTAGAAAAAAAAAATCAAAGTAGGAAAGAAGGGAAAAAAGATAGTAACAAAATATTTTGGTTCGGGTGGTGAGCTAAATAAAACCCATTACCAATTTGAAAACAATTTACATCTATTATAAGAAAAATAAAAAATAGTTTAAATTTCTAAATAACAATAAGCGTTAGTGTGTTAGACTGAAGGGAAAAAATACTGCCTGATACTGATTAAAAAAGAGAGGTCTCAACTGAGTCTGTAGAAGAGTTCTTGGAAAGAGGTCTTGTAAAGATTCTCGAAAAGATTCTTCAAAAGAGTTGAAAAGAGATCTTGTAAAGAGGTCTTGTAAAGAGTCTTGAAATGAGTCTTTAAAAGATTCTTGAAAGAAGGTCTTCGAAAAAGAGCTCATATCTTAAAAAGAAAAGTCTTCAAAGTAGATTAACTTAAAAAATAAGTTAAAAAAGAAAAGGTCCTTATTGAAACAAATCAAAAAACGGAAAAAAGGAATTAAAGCTTTGAAATCAAACAAAACAAAATCAAATAAATTAAATTAACCATTTAAATAAACAACTCAACTAAGAGGTTATTTGTGCTAACCTTGTTGACAAAACATACCGAAAATTAAAAAAAATATATTTTCACAAATTAATTTAAAACATTAAAAATAAAAATACTTACGATTATCATCGGCATAGCTGTTACTGCGCATCAATTAGGTGTAAAATAAAATAATTTATTATTGATGTTTAATAAAATATGTAACTTACAAAAAAACTCTTTTAACTAAAACAAATCTCAATTCAATATAAAATTAAAAAAATTTAATAAATGCGCATGCCTGACTCTTAATTTTATTTTTATATGAAACTTACAAGGAAAAGAAATTTAAACTGTCAACAAGGATAACACAAATAAAAAAAAACTCAATTTACTAAAATTAACAAATTAATATCGATCATATCGATATTCGATATACATAATACATCCCTACACTTAATAAAAACGCATGATTATATATAATAATATCAATCAAATCATAAAACATTAAACTTTCCAATAATTAAACAAGTTTAGAATTACAGTCAATAAATCAAAATTCTTTGCTAAGCCAGCATAGTACACAACTAGCAATACATAAAAATATCCAAAAATTTAAAATTTATAAGTAGCAAATCAAGTTAAAAAAAAAACAATATATCATCAATTAGGTATCCAAGCTATAAAAAAATAAACTACCTTTTTACATAACGATGCTTACTTAGCAAAGAAGAATGAAACGATAAAGCTACATCTCAAAATTCAAAAATTACAGGCTTTAAAAAGTCAATTCAAGAGAAAAAATAAACTAATTATTAAATGTCGTTAAACATAAAAACTGATTATGAAATCACCCCCAGAAAAAGTTATAACTTTCACAGTAACTATTGTGAACAGGCCAGATGAGCCTTTAAGCAAATTCTTATAATTCCACAATATAAAACTTAAGCCAGTCCCCTTAATGTCTTAAAACAAAGAACTAAATAAAGTGTATAAGCTTTTTTACTGAAAGAGAAATGAAGTATATTCAAAATAATAACCCTTTAATAGTAACCCTTAAAATTCAGCATACTTGAAACCAATTATGCCCCAAAAGAATAAAAACAACCCGTAGACTATGCAGGTCTAAATAAAGTATTTCGTTAAATATTGAACAGATTGGCTTTAGAAAAATCACTCTAGTTTTAATAATACTGTACTGCTACTGACAGACAGACGGACAGACAGGTTTTAGCATTTAAGCACAAATGTTTGGTAATTGTACAATTAAATCTTTATAATAAAGTACAACTATAATTAAAATATCAAATTTTAAAATTTATAAGTAGATATGAACGTTTATAAAAACAATTAATAATTGTTCAAGCATAAAACAAAACTACTATTTACATAAATGCTTATTAAGAAGAACCAATCAATAAAGACTACATCTAAAAATAAACAATAAAAAGTAATTCAATAAATAAACTAATTATTACGGCCTCATGGATTGTTAGAACAATACTGTATCATATAATCAATATATAAATATACAAAATCCTTCTCGTCAAAATTAAAAAACTTAATTCCAAAAATATTCACCAAAAAATACGATTTTAGCCTTTGCGGAGATTTGGTATTGGTTTGTTACAAAAATCCCTTGCGGATGTCTTTAATCTTTGCTGATTAAAAATATTTAACAAACCGAACTTGACTCTTAAGCTGCTCTGTCAAAAGTGCCGTTTCCCAGAAAAAATTTGAATCAGGAACCTTAGAGTATATACTTTTGGAGGCAGTACCTAAAATCTCCCTTCTACCAGTCAACCATGCATGATTACAATCTCAGGTAAAAACGGCCCAAATTAAAAAAAAGAAGAACCAAATCGAGATAGAAAATTCCCTGACAGATGGAAACCTAACCTGAAAGAAATGAATTTATATAAACAAAGGTTCAAATGCCTAAAATAGTAAAATATATTACAAATTAAAACTGTTTAAGACAAAAAATACCCTTGGCAAACTTACCAAAATTGTAAAAAAAAAAACCATAAAAAGAAGCATCCAACCAAACAAACAGGCCTAAAACATAAACACCGCCGCTATAAGGAAAAGACCAAGACAATGAAGAACTTTACATTTTAACCAGTTAAATAAGGCTTTTAACTATACATCCCTTGCAAAATGTGTAAGATACCGAAGAGTTAATATTATGAGAGATTTTAGATAGTCGAATAGCATCTCGACACAAAAATGAGGATATTATAATTCTAGGTGGACAGAACAAAATGCAGCTAGAATTCACCAAGGATTGTACCAAGGAAAAGAAGAATTTGCAAAATTTTGTTGTTCGAAACAAAAAAAAATTGATAAAAGAGCCAAGTAAGCCTAGGTATCTCATTACACTTCAAATAAAGCTAATACAGGTGAGTGATATAAACCTCAATATTAAAAAAAAGAAGAGTACGTTGCTAATGACAAAATCAAACTGTTACATGGTTGCAAAATAATTCTCCACATAGCAAATATAATGTTTATGAAAATGTTTAAACAGTATTTCCGGCATAAAGAAAACATTGTTGGTATATTTTATTTTATTATATTGACATTATTAGCTGTTATATGGTAATATCAGTTGCCATTTTTTAAAACGAAACACGCTTTTTATAATGGCCTATTTTAAATTCTCAAACAATTTAAAGTATATTTTATATACATACCATCTGATCAAATTTAACTGTTTTGGAAAGAGTGGATCTTAAAAAAATACGAATTAAAAAAAATTTACAGAAAGTAAAAAATTATAAATAACAATATAAGTAAAAAAAAATAGTAAATGTTCGAATTGTTTTCTTTCAGCAAGCTGAAAATGTCCAAGCCTATCTGTATTCGGAAAGCACGTTCTGCAAGTGTGGATAAGTTTTGTCATGCGATATATTTAACATTATGTTTTAAACACCTTCTAAAGTATCCAATTTGGTACAAGAACAACAGTTTTTAAATGACACTAACAATAAAAATCTTAAGAAGTTAGATCCGGTGATCTAAAGGGTCATTCAATGTATCTTCATCTACCTACCCACCTTTCCTATATTTGTATCTATTGATTATATCAGCTAGTATAATGACCTTAATGTTTCAATATGTGATTTTAAATTACCGCAATAATAATAAAACCTTTTATACGACTATAATAAAATTACACTGCACCGCAAAATTAACGCACAATTTTAAAAATTAAAAAATTGGCCTGATAAAATTTTTTCAACGGACGCCAATGAATTTAAATTATTTCCTTATGATATATTTTGAATATTTTCGGAGAATGTTTTTGTATCCAGTAGGCAAAAAGCGGATTTTGTTTACAATATCAAAAAAATGATAACTAAACCAGATTTCTTAAGGTGCATTTTTGCCACTTAGATGCGTGTAGTTTGCTTTGTACGCTTGTATTGACAACTTTAAGATTCGTATAATTAAAATGGCTCAAAACGTTCGTGAAATTAGAAATCTTTCGGCTGAGGAATGTGCTGCTGCCATAGCGCTTGTGGAAGAAGGATTGTCGCAAGTTCAAGTAGCACTTCGAATTGGAGTGTCCAAATCTGCTGTATCCAGAGCATTGGCACGATTTCGCGAGACCAACAGTAATGAAGAAGACGTGGACAAGAACGCCATAGGGTCACAACACCTAACCAAGACCGATTTTTGCGATTACAGGCCTTACGAACTCGGTTTTCCCGCAGGTATAAATTACCGTATTAGTCAAGATACAGTGCGAAGAAGGTTGGTAGAAGTCGGAATTACTCCCTATCAAGCCACAACAGGTCTCCTTCTAACCGCAGACTATCGAAGGCAGCGTCTTCAGTTCGCTCAAGAGCATAGAAATTGGGGAGAACACGACTGGAGCAATGTATTGATCACTGATGAGTCAAGATTTTGTCTTTTTAGTGATGATCGCCGTAGAAGAGTATATGGACGTCCTGGTGAACGATACGCTCAATGCAACATGGTTGGAAGAGTACGCTATGGTGGAGGTTCTGTTATGGTATGGGGTGGCATTAGTTTGGAAGCCCGCACGGAATTGGTTGTCTTTCTGAGAGATCGTCTGACAGCTGATCGATACATAACGCACATTTTAGAACCCCATGTGATGCCATATGCCCCCTTTATTGGACCTGAATTTTTGTTAATGCACGATAATGCACGTCCACACGTTGCCAGAGTCGTACAAAATTACCTCCAGGAGGTCGAAATTGCCATTTTACCTTGGCCAGCAAGGAGTCCTGACCTTAACCCTATTGAACACCTATGGGACAATATGGGTCGTAGGGTTAGAGCCTTTTTACCTCCACCCCGAGACCTTAATGAACTTTCTTTAGTATTAAGTCAAATCTGGGATCACATGGATCAGGATGCCATCAGAAACGTAATTTTAAGTATGCCTAGAAGATGTGAAGCAGTAATAAGGGCAAGGGGAGGCAATACACGTTATTAAATATTGTAATTTTATACCAAATTCGAAATAAAAAATTTCGTTTACTAACAATTTTTCAATATGGTAAAAAAATCTGCTTTAAAATTATTTGAACCATTTTTATTTACTGAATATATGGAAAATATATCATAAACAAATAATTAAGACCCATTGGCGCCAGTTAAAAAAAAATAATAGGCCAATTTTTCAATTTTTTAAATTATGCGTTAATTTTGCGGGGCAGTGTATTTGCATTACAGTAATAAATTTATCATTTACTAATAATTCCTGATAATAGGAGCCATTTACTAACTAATAAAAAAAACTATTAATTATTCTTGTTATTATTTGTGGATTAAATGGATCCATAATACCTATAAATTTATTAAAGTAATTAAATATCAAATTATATGTAATGACATTTTATTGGATAAACAGAAAAATATATAGTTCCATTTAGGTTGAATTAATGCCTAAATCTATACTTCTATACTAATATTATAAAAAAAAAGGATTTCAATGTTTGTTTGTTTGCATTGAATAGACTTCGAAATTACTGGACCGGTTTAAAAAATGTTTGACTATTAGAATCCTACATTATTTCTAATAAATATAGACTAGGAAAGAGTTTTAGAAAAGTCACCCACTAAAGGGGGTAAATGGGGAATAAAAGTTTGTATTAAACTTCATCATTTCTGGACTTAGAACTATGAAAATTGGTACTTAGGCTTTTGATTATGATTAAAAATGATAAAATTAAAATGGAGCTGAATGTTTGCATAAACATTCATCCCCATTTTATAAAGTTGTAAATATGGAAGTTGGTAATTAGGCTTCTGATTACGCAGAAAAATAGAAAACGTAAGCTAAGACAGGATTTTAGGAAACTTCCCCTTAAATGAGTAGAATGGATTGGACTTAGAAGAATAAAAATTGGTATGTAGGTTAATTATAACAATCAAAAATAATATGTTTTAAAACTTTTTAAAATTACATCCCTTGGGGGGTTAATATGGGAATGAGATTTTTATAAAAAAATTGTTATTTTTGAATTCGGTAATATGAGAGTTGATAATTAGGCCTCTGATTACCCAGAAAAATAGAGGACGTCAGCTAAGAATGGATTTTAAAAAACTTCCCTGTAAATGAGTAAAATTGAGGGAAGGGAATAGTTTGTATGGAACCGAATTCATATTACAAAACAATATAAAATAAAAAACGCTACACTGCGTAGTGTGCAACGAAAGACAAAGCGCAGGAGTTTAATGTGATGTAACGCAATAAAGTAGGAGGGGAGGAAGAAGCAATATCCCGCGAGAACGGGAAAAAACCAAAACAGCCAAAATTGTGTAGTACACGCAGGCGGAGCCGCGGGTGAAATGCTAGTATAACATAAAAGTGTTAAAAAGAAAAATATGAGAGAAAATAAGTTTTATAGGGTTTAAATTTTAAGTCCATTCAACAATATAAAAATATATTTCATAACAAAAAAAATTAAAGGGACTATCGTGAATACTCGGTTTTCTTTTAATATAACTCGAAAACT
>JAHBCN010013879.1:0-23853 GCA_019359885.1 Listronotus oregonensis
AGGAAGTAAAGATGCCGTATTTTCACCCAAGTGAAATATAATATTGGTATAGAAGTTCTTGAGCATTGTTGTATGTTAGTTTCTCGAGTAAGCGAGTCTGCATGATATATAGTTAATTGTTGAAATAACAAAGATTGTGGACACAATTAAAACTTTTGTTCCACTTTAAGCACGTAATAAATTTTCTTTACTACATTAGCTATGTTTTTTGATTTAAGTCATAAGTTAAAAGTTTAGATGTAATGTATCCTGCTGAATCGTGTGACAATGAAATTAATTTTTTAAACTTAAATATATTGTAGTTTAAAAAACTAAAAAAAAAACAGGCCCTTATAGCAAACTTAACTAAAAAATAGAAAAAAAAATAGTTATAGTAAAAAAGCTCTAGGGTGCTTGATATTAAATGTTAAAAATTATTTTATTGGTAGCTATTTACAACATTAAAGTAAAAATATAATAAATTGCGTCCCACGCCTTTTTATCAAGTTATGTTATGATTGTATTGTCATCGGCTCTTGGCTCTCGAAAGAAGCTACGTAGCTTTTTCCGAGAAGGGCGTTATTTTCCTTGATCCCCGAGGGTTAATATCAGTTAATATTTTAACCCTCGGGGAAGAGTCTTACGCCCACCACTGGCGTAGCTAGGATTTTTAAACTTTTTTATCTTAAAATTGAGACATGATATCCACACCAAATTTAAACCAGATGCTGTGTTCCCCTTGGGGGTACTTTGGTAAAGAAAATTTTTATTTTGGGATTTGTGAAAAAGAGTTGATTTTTTTACCCTCCCCCAGAGAATATCTAGATTTTAACAGTAAATCCTCAATTTCTATTTTTTTCGTAAAATTGGTTAAATTTTATCAACAAATTTAAAATTTCGCCGAATTATCTATGGTTTTTTAAAAACCATAGCCAGTTAAAAAAATTACACTTAACAAATTTCTTATGCATATATTTCAGATGCCTCTAACTTTAAGAAAAGTGCAGATATTTTCGCATAATTTGGAAGTTGACAATAAAATTTGATCAAATTTACAAAAAAGTACAAATAGAGGATTTGCTTTTAAAACTTAGGTTTTCTCTGGGGCGGTAAAAAAAACAACTTTTTTTTTGCAAATTCCAAAATAAAAATTTTCTTTTCCAAAGTCCCCCCAAGAGGAACACAGCATAGATAAAAAAAATTGAAAATCCTTACTACGCCAGTGACACCCGCTATTGGGGTCCTTCCTCTGGGATTAAGCGCTGTGAGCGGAAAGGACTAGATTCCTGTTGTTTTTACGTTTTGTGTTGTGCAAGAGGTGGTCTTTCTATAGCGAAAGATTAGTTGCGCGCGCCGCAAGTTGGTTGTACGCAATACCAGTAGCAGTCCTTGGTTTGACCGTCATTATTTGTGCCCTTCATAATTAAAATACTAAAAAGTTTAAATTTGTGAAAAATTGGTATTTCTAGGGCCTACACAGACCGACATCCAGACTTTTCACCGACAAAGCCCGGGAAAGCTCACGTTGCGACATCGCAAGGTGAGACTGGAAAGGGGAAACGCTGGCGAATTGACTAGTATTAAAGTCTGCATTTGAATCTGAAAGCATTAAGAAGTATTAAAGTCATAAACATAGCGATGTAGTTGAATATTTAAAAATGTATTTATTTAGTTATTTACTGTTTCTGTCCAGTGATTATGTGTTTTTCACGTAATTTTACTATGAAGAACCCAATTAAACAAATAACGGTGCATGTAATTCTGTAAGGTAAGTAAAATTCAATTTTTAAAAATCATTCCAAGTAAGCCTGGAATTGTAAAATATATCACTTTCGAATACTTGTTATAACTTGAATATAATATTCTTTAAGACCACGCTATAATAACAATATATAAAGTTTGTTTAATAAACATAGAAAAAGTATGAAGTTTGACTAAAATCAAATGTTTGATAAATTTTAGTAACGTTAACTTTAAACGATTTTAAAGTTTTTAATCTCAACTTCTGGTTCGTACCATATTTCATAAAGTTTGACCCCGTTATAAACGATAATTTATTGTCATCTAGACAAAGTTTGAAAGCTGAGTTTAGTCAACGTAAGAAGTCAAGCAAAACACCCTTAATTTTCTTTAACGTCTGCAATTTCTGACGCATGGTGTTTTTCGTAAATTGTATTATTTTTTCTAAAGTAATCCAAAAATTTTGGCAATTTTTTTTCTACCTTTTTGTTTTTTTTTCTTCTTTCTTAATGAATACCTTTGCACAGTGTTATTGCCAACGTTTATATCTATAATTTCATCTAATAGATATTTTACCCGATAATTATTATCTGCTTATGAAAAAGTCGTTCGCCTTATTATCTGAATCCATGCACCCTCTCCTTTCCCACTGATGAGCTGTAGAGGACTTGATGGACATATTTTAAAACTTACTTTTTCGGATTCTGCATTTCATAATAATTGGCAAGTTTTTTGCAGCAGTGTTGATATACGACCTAAAAATGCATTAAATGACGTGTTCAATTGTTTCTGACGATTTCCGGTTTCACCGGAAATGACCTCAACTTTTGAATTTTAAATGGAATACCCTGTATTTTTTTACCTATTCCATAGAAAATGACATCCTAAATACAATTACATACCATATGTCAACTTTTGACATTTTTCTTAAATTTTTTTAAATTTTTTAAAATTCAATCTAGAGTGCCTTGTTAAAACAACCAATTTTAAGGCATTCATCATCAGCTGATCAAGTTCAAAACGTGCTTCGACGGTAATAAACGAACAACAGACCGTGTGGGGATCACTGGCAACAAGTACAGTCGCTATGCCCCCGCAACAGGATTATTTCACCAGGGTCTGCTTTAGGTATTTTTTCCTAATAAGTTTAAACATGTGGGCATTGATGCAATCAGCATTTGTGCATGGTGAACATTTAATTATTCCCGGTTTCTTCAATTTTATTCCACAAATCATCACTGTTTTGTGGGTAAAAAAACATTGTTCTTTTAATTTCCACGAAAATCCCCAAACGTTTTCGTTTGGGTTGATATCAGGGGCTTTTTTAGGGGCCCAAAAGCAATAAAATGTTATTTTCCCTAGCGTCGAAAATTTTCCTTTGTATGGACGGGGCAGTTGTCATGCTGGTATATAAAATTTTCTTGTTCAAATTGTTACCATGGCAACATAACATTTGGAGTATTTTATATAAGCTGGATTATTAAATCTTTCTCGAATACGGTGGCATATCCTAGCCCTCTGAAGACATATCCCCCCATCATTAACAGAAAATCTTCCCACTTTTTTAACATGTTGGGTATATCTTTCTTCTCCTGTATTTTGCGGCCTATACACTCTAATCTGCCGTTTATAATAAGATTGAAAAATCTTCTCATCGGAAAATACTACCCTTTCCCAAAAACCCATACCTTGCGGTAAATATCTCAGTGAAAACCCCCCATTCTTTGCTCGTTATTCTATCGGTAAAAATGGTTTTTTGAAACAAACCCCTTTTCCAAATTTCCCAAATTTTTTCCTAAACGATTTCTTGCCGTTCTTTGTCCCAGGAAAATTAGTTTGGTTGTGTGCCTCAGCTGTCGGGAAATGGATTTTTTCCCAAAAAAAATCTATCAGATCATTATCTTGATTTTGTTTAAAATTTTTTTCTTCTACCACTTCCACCCCTTCTCCCCAATGACCCTGTTTTTTATTTGTTCTGAGGCTTTGAATGGTCTTTTTTTTCCCCAAACCTGAGCTATTTTTCCCCAGAGAAACCCCTTTCTTCGAATAAGTAATTCTCTCGCCTTCTCAGTTCATTCTTTTTCCAAAATTAAAAAAAAGTAAATAATATAATTTTTTAAAATGTGTGACAGATAACAATTTTCAAGTAGGGTATTTTTCCCAGGTGATCCAGGTACGAAAAACCCAAACATCACACGGGGAAAAAATTGTTATTGGGGGTAAATTCCTCACTGTACATATGGCTTGATACATCTTTTAAAAAGCTCATATTTCACACAGTATTTATTTTTTGGGCCCGATTCTGTCAAGCTATTTGAAAATGTGACCAACCATATTTTAATTCAATAAGGTTTTTTTCACTGACGACTTTTTTTAGTTTTTGAAAAACTTACCTGTTTAACGAAAGCTCTATTTTCATATTTGACTTGACATTTTATTTGTGTAATTTGTTTCCTTTCCATCAGGTTTTAAAATCTTATAGAAAATTTAAAACAAATTATAACGTATTAATAAAACACAAATTTTAAAAAAAAGTTTAATTATAAAAGTAAAAAAAATTATAAAATAATCCACTAAAAAAAACAAAAAATTTTTCATAAATTTTAAAAAAAGTACATTTTAAAAAGTTAAAATTAATTTTTTTAATTCACGTAATAATATAAATAACAACAAAAAAATTTCAAAAAAAGTAATTAAAAAAAAAATAAGACAAATTTAAAATAATACCAGCCCCAATTTAACAAAAAATAGACTTATATTATATATAATAATACTAGCTGCAAAACCCGGGTTTCCCGGGTCCCAAAAACATCCAAAACAATGATTGTACAATCAATGTATCCCAAAGTAATTTTTTGACCTAAATAAAAATTAAGTCAAGGAGGCGTAAAAAATAGTTTTAATTATCTGACGTATTTATGTCTTTTCCAGAAAGGTAAAAAGATTCCAAAATTGTTTTTCTAGACATAACTCAATTTTTGACAAGAAAATTTCTTTAAATAGTCCACTGAATTTAAGTAAATCAACACTAAAAAAAAAAATTTTAAAACTATGCATTCGGCAATTTTGTCAGATTGGCTTGAAGTAAACAAAAACGTTTATGTTAAATAACGATGTAACATAGTGTAATAATTATAGTGAGTTAGTTATTTAAGTTCTTGCTGTGTTTAATAATAAGGCATTTTGATTTAAATACCTATAAATATAATAATAAATAATAATAATAATATAATAATTATTATTATTCTTAAAAGCAAGAACTATCATGCCTATATTTTAGCTTTTTTAGTGTTAATTTAAGTCCAAATATCAAGTGTTGGGTATTAAATTATTAACAAAAAACTTCTTTTTACGAATAAGCCAACGAGTCACCTTCGTTGTATTAAAAAAAAATAAGTTATGTTTAGAAATACAATTTTGAAATCTTTTTACCTTTTTAAAAAAGACATAAAATATGAAAGATAATTAAAACTATTTTTCCCCGCCTCCTGGACTTAAAATTGGTTGTTTTAACGACGTCATGACACTCTAGATTGGATTTAAAAAAATGAAATATATTTAAAGAAAAATGTCCAAAGCTGACATATGGGGTGTCATTGTATTTAGAATGTCATTTTCTATGAAATAGGTAAAAAAAATACAGGGTGTTCCATTTAAAATTCAAAAGTTGAGGCCATTTCCGGTAAAACCGGAAATCATCAGAAACAATTGAACGCCTCATTCAATGCATTTTTAGGTTATATATTGACAAGCCAATATATATATATATATATATATATATATATATATATATATATATATATATATATATATATATATATATATATATATATATATATATATATATATATATATATATATATATATATATATATTTATATATATATATATATATATATTTTTTTTTTTTTTTTGAAGGACAGCTGTAGCAAAATATGAATACTTCTACTAAACGCAAAAAAATTAGTATCAAAATATTGAAAAAAGTGTAACCATTCAGTTGAAACCAGGAGGCTGGATGTTTTAAATAGCATTAATGATTTTGGGTTTCAAAAATCTAAGACTGTCAGATTAGGGGAATGTAGTGTCCAACGAAGTTGACATTTTTGAAAATTGGAAAAAATTATATTCAGAAATGCGTTGTTGTCCGTCACATTTCCTGATCTGGCGGTATGTGATTTTTTTAGGGCTATTTGGAATAGGGCAATATTCGTGTATGTTTAAATGGCAAATTGTACAGTTGTACTGTTAAACTCTTAAGATGTACTGTACAGGGTGTCCCAAATTCAAGCCTTATCATTGGGATTTCGAAACTTGAAGAGATACGAGGTCGGTTAAACGCAGGCAAAGTTGCGCAATTTGATGCTAATCAAAATAAAACCTTAAAAGTTTAAAAATCTTGAATTATTCTAAAAACTTTTGGAGCAAATAAGTTTTACATTCTTATTGCAACTTTTTTACTTCTAGAAGGCAGTGTTATTCAATTTACACATTGACGTTTCGTCTTTGAGCTGCCATCATCAACTTTGCTTCTTTAAATACGGCCTTGGATTTTTTATTACGGATTCTAAGAACTTTTAAGTTTCTAAAACCCACAATGTATCAAACTTATTCGAAAAATTTATATTAATGGCAATTTCCATAATAAATCGTGTGTTAGAGAGATACAGAGAATATATTTTTGGCAAGATGTTACCAAAAATTCATTTATATGATTTTTTTGAATAGGTGCAATACATTATTGGTTTTGGGACCTTAAAAGCTCTTAAAATTCGTAATAAGAAACCCAGAAACGTTTTATTAAGAAACAAAGTTAATGATGGCAGCCCGAAGACAAAAAGTCGGTGTGTAAATCTAATAATACTGACCTGTAGAAGAGAAAAAGTGGCAATAAGAATGTGAAATTTATCTGGCTATATCTATTCAAACAGAGTTTTTTTTTCAAAAGTCTTTAGTATAGTATTCGACATTTTTTAACTTTTAGGGTGGCACTTTGATAAGCATCAAATTTCGCAACTTTGCCTCCATTTAACCGTATCTCTTCAAGTTTCCGAGATCCCAATGATGAGGTACGAATTTGGAACTTCCGGTAGAGTAATGAACCTCTACTGATACAATATTCGTTTAATGGGTCTGTGTGTAATATATCTGGCCCAAACTGACAAAAACCATAAAAAATTAAATAAAACCAAAAATGAAAACTATGTAATTTTAATATCTCAAAATCATAATAAAAAACATATTAATAATAATATTAAGATACGAAGCAATATAATTTTAATTTATACTTAAAAGGGAGAACTATTTAATTATCTTAAAAAAAAACATTTTTAGATAAACTAAAATTTAACATAATTACCAGTAATACTAATATTATAAGTTGAATAATTTAAACAAACAAAAAAGAATTAATTATTTTATAAATTTTAATTACGAAATATTTAGGTCCTTTACAGCAAATGTTCAAATTGCAAACCATTATTTTCTATTCATTTTTCGCAACGTTTAGCGACACTTCTTAAAGCATTATATATATGCAAGTTGGACACCTTTTGTAAACTGTTCCTAAAATGCATGTGTAATTCATTTAAATTGTTGCTCTTAGTTTTATAGGTTTCGTTTTTAACAAATCCCCAGAGGAAAAGTCCATAGGGGTAAGGTCAGGTGACCGTGCCGGCCACCTAACTGGACCATTGGTACCTATCCACTTATTGGGAAAATGTTCATCAAGAAATAACCTCGCGGCACGGGCATTGTGGCAAGAATTACCGTCTTGTTGAAAGATGACATTATTCATTTTCAGAAGGGGAAGATTATCTATCTCATTTAATAAATTTTCTTCCAAAATATTTAAATAAAGGTCTGTTGTGAGATTGTCATCAAATTCAAAAGGGCACAAAATTCTGTTCTTATAAAGTGCACACCACACATTAAAACCGAATTTCCCTTGTCTGACTCTGTTTACTGTCAAACGAGGATTTCCGTTTGACCAGTAAAGATTATTGTGGCGATTAAACAGTCCATCACTAGTTACTCGAACTTCATCTGTCCATATTATCTTTCTGGAAAACTCTGGATCTTGTTCACATTGCCGGAGATACCACAAACAAAATGTGATACGGCGTTCTGCGTCACCCGGATGTAAATTATGGATTTTTCTTTAAATGGTAATTGTGGCGTTTTAAATTTTTTTTTACTTTTTTTTTCTATTAAGACTAATAGCATCCCAAATTTGTCTGGATGATGCAGTAGGTTCTGCGACAACATACCCTATTGTATTCATTTCTTCCAGCTCTCTGTTTTCTTTATTATAGGTCTTTGAACGTGGTTTTTGAAAAGATCCAAAGGAAATCGAATTACTTACTAATCTGGCAAACATTTTCTGTCATGGTTACCTTCGTTTTGGATATCTATTAAAATACAGATTTAATGCATTTATACTATTTTTTCCACTTTCAGTGTAACATTCCAACATATTAAATTTTTCTTAATTTTGAAACTCCATTTTATAAAATAATATCACTGCTTCCAAATAAGTCATACTAGTACGTCAGTTTCATTTGTTTCATACGGGGTTTTATACTCAAAGCCTACTTTAGACAGTGTTTCCTTTTTCCATCATGATAAACACAGCAATGTCAAAACTTTTTTATATAAAGTTTAGGCATAGGTTTAATAGTATGAATTATTAAATATATATTTTAGTCTTGGATTTTTTATTCGTAATTTAAATTTTAGTTATATAGAAGTTAGAAAATTGGTTAAATAATAAAATAAGTGTTAGCAAGGATGGGATATATGATTTTTTTTACGTTTTTGGCAGTTTTTTTGGTTGATATTTGTCAGTTGCATTACTTATTAAAGAAATACACAGGGTGTCCCATTAAAAAACACCAACTTTGTCTCAAATATTTTAATTTTTATAGGTTTTTGCCAATTTGCGCAACATCTGTTACAGATAGACCCATTAAACTATATATCATCGAATTGGTCTTTATAAGCTCTATCCATTTTTAAAAAAATATACAGGGTGTTCCATTTGAAAAAACCCAACATCGTGTTATAACTTAAAAATAAAAATCAATAAAAAATTTATAGGTACGCCACTGAGTTCTACGCAAAAATCCCTAAAACTTTTCTATTTATACTTTTTTTCTATCTCTAATACCAAGCGAGTTATAAGTGCCTGACCAAATTGACAAAATTTGAAAAACACTCTGTATCTCCAAAACGAATCCAGTTATCCATGATTTAGTTTCACCATTGAATTTGTTTCAAAAATCGAAATCGAGATTGCGCAATCAGATTTGTCCTATCTCTTTCAGTTTTCGCTATACCCTGTAAGGTCAACGAAAAGGCGCCACCCGTACAGTTTTCATTTGTGGCGCAATTCTTAGGTTTTCGCGAATGCTTTCGAGCGAGAAAACGTTTATTATTCCGACGTGGGAACCCGCTAAAAATGCCCCCCAAAGTCCCAAAAATGAGTTTCCCAAATAGTTTGCCAAAATATGCGAATTAGAGAATTTTTGTTTTATCAAAAAATAAAGATCACCACGAAATCTACAAAAATGGTTTTTACTATTTTTTTCGCAACACCAATATTTTTCGCGAAAACGGCCGTCGAAAAATCGATAATGAGTTTTTTATTCGCGTTTATTCTACAGATTTTCTAGAACTCCGCAAACGGCTAAAAAATGCTGATGGGCAAAACATTTTTTTTATTAAAACGCAAGAAAGATGGTGAAGGAAATTTTCTGGGATTATTGAACACTTGCTAAGGTCTATTATAAAAAAGAAATGTTATTACCAAACCATTTTTTCAAAAATTATCAATAAATTAATAAGATACTCTCAAAGTATTGTAAAAAAAACTTTGACCGCTTTTTTTAATATTTGTGATAAACTTTTTTTTTGCTCAAAAGCATCTCCGAAGATCTGAGAATTACGCAACAAGGGAAAACTTTACAGATTTATTTACAGCTTTGTCCCTTCATTTACTGGACTATATTGGGACTGCTACTTAGAAAATCCCTATTTTTGGCAGAAATATACCATTTTATTTTGCTTCAATTTTCAGAAATATTTTGTCAACGATAACTTTTATGATAAAACAAAAAGGAATGTCGCATTTCTTATGATTGGTGGAGAAGCAGCAGCCTCTGATGTATACCTAAAGTCCAAAATTTCTGTCAGTGACTCATTTAATACCGGCCACCCAACCGACGAAGCGGCTGAATAAAAATCTATTACTAGTAAATGATTTTTAAGCCTATGATATACTTTTCCGCTCAAATAACAGTGAACCGGCCAAAAGTTTCATCGCCACGTTGTCATAATTCGCAAAAATAAATCACCAGCCAGCGATCGCACTTAAAATAGCACGCCAATATGTATTGAAATCATTGTTATCGGGAAGACAATAAAAATGGCAACACACATTCCATAGTTTACAACTTGAAGAGACTTGAAAATAAGCGTATCGACAGGGTTTTCGTGCTGTTCGATGATTTTATTTAGTTATTATTGATTATGGACAGATTTTGTAAGTTTAAATTTTAATTGCTATACAGGGTATTTTCTAAATATTATAAATTTTTAATAATTGTAGTATATAGATATTGTTTTGTATATAAAGATTTAGTGTTGTTAAGTGCTTTTAATTCTGTAAACTATGAATATTAACCAACCTTTAACTAGTTATCCGCCCATAAAAAAAACGTTAAAAGAACGAATAATGGTTAAAAATGTTTACCATGGGATTCGGGAACGAAATCCAGAACTAACCATTTTGGATGCTGCAGAGATATGTGCAACTTTAACAAAAGTTAATTCGCGTACGGTATTCAGAGTTTTAAAAGGCAAAAAAATCAGTATTAGTAATTATGCGGATACTGCAAAATGCGATTTTTTCACTATTTTTTTGCACACTTTTTACTTTTCGATTGTTAAACATGAATCAAAAGCTGTTTTTTGGCTGCCTCTTATAGTATTTAAAAAATAATAATAATTGAATTGTTTAATTCCATTTTACGACATATTCCTTTAAATTCTGTCATTTGCACGAAAACATATTTAAAAAAATCATACTATGTTAATATTAAAAAAAAAACACTTAAAAAGTAAGGAAAAAACCTTAATTTTCAATAAAAAGTAGGTAAAACGTTTACGTCCGAATTCAACTCGAAATTCTAAAAATGTTGACCTGTTACCAGGTTGTAATAGTTTTCTTTATAACATTTTTATAAGGTATGCGAACCTTGCTTCGCTCAACCCACAATGTTTATTCAAAAATATTCTCAATATGGAAATCCTAAATATGGAACACGAAAGACCCGAAATAGTTATTGGATTCTACAAGCTGATGATCTCAGAGCTTTCGTGTTCTTTATATAGTGGATATTTTTGATGAAGCAATGCGTGTGAATATCGTATTTAATATTGAGATTGCAAGATCGGTGGTGACTTGGCAAGTCGGTGTAACTTGGATTTTCTATCGTTCTGCTTTTACATCTTTTTTAATTTATGTTAAGACTAAAATTTTATTATTTTTTTCATGTAGCAAAATAAAATCAGAGAAGGTAAAATAAAAGTAAAAAATTTATTTTTTTTGGAAAAACGTTGAAAAATCGCCAAAAAACTCAAATTTGTGTTCTATGACCTCAAAATAGGAGATGTGCAAAATTAAGCAAAAAAATTACATTTTTCATTAATCCAAAATACCAAAATAATATAGGCTTGTTACTAATTTAAAGGGTTGATGAAAATGTGAGAAAATAACTTTTGCTTGTAAAAAATATTTTCATGTTTTGACGAAATTTTATCATTTATTTTCTAAAATGCATACGCCACTGGAATTGATTCCCCTGACCCCACACAACCCGGAGCACTCAAAAAGCGAGCGATGCGTCATTGACAGAAATTTTGGACTTGAAGTATAGATATGGTTTACGGTGCATGGGTAGATTTTGGATTAAATAGTAGTGCCATAATGTTTCAATTGGAGCATCGATTTTATGGAGAAAGTCGTCCAACTGAGGACTTAAGTGTGGACAATTTGAGATATTTAACCAGTGAACAAGCTCTAGCTGATTTGGCTGTATTTGTAAATGCTATGAACAATCTGTATAACTTAGCAACGGATGTAAGCACAAACAGTACTTAAGATAAGATTAATTAATTTTACGTCAATACAAAACAGCTTACATAACTCAAAATATATATGCGAATATACAGGGTGATTCATAAGGAAATGTCAATACTTCAGGTACGTACTCAGGGTCCAAAAACAAGCTGTTAAATTTTTTATTTATATTTTTTTATATTTTTTTTATGTTTTGCTGAAAATAATTTAAGAACAATAATTTTATTGAAAATTAAAATATATATCTTTTAATTATACATTTTTTATTTTTTTAAATTTTGCTATAATAAAATCAGATGCGTGACATGAGTGGTATTTTTAAAATCCAAATATCTCGAAAACGGTTGCTCATATCGACTTTTAACAAGTATACCTTTTTGACGTAAAAATGATAAAACAGTTATTTAATTTAATACAGTGCCGTACCAAAAAGTTGTGATTGTTCAATAAGTAAAAAGGCGTGTAGGTGGCTCCCCTACAAGTAAGAGCCGTACTAAGATCAGATTCGAATTCGTCATACCAAAAAACCCCCGGATACCAAATTTTACTTTAATATTTGCATTATCATAGATTTTATAAAAAATAGAAAAATTAAATAAAAACTTTAACACCCTGTATTTTGGAAACGAAGGCCTTGCGGACCCATATTTGTATAAACTTTTAGGTTTATTTTTGGACCTTGACTACTTACCTGAAATATTGACATTTTCTCATGAATCAACCTGTATAATAAAAAGGTACAGGGTCTTTGATTATATTTACGTGGCTTCTGAGGCCTTTATTTTTGAAGAAAGAAAAAAATGTTTTATATAAAATTTGTAGGATTTTTTCCTTATTATCTTTTGAAATTATCAGTAAAAAAATATCGCAATAAAAAAATGGAAAAATATAGGCAACTTCAACTTTTTTAAATGAAATACCCTGTATATTATGCACTACAACGAAAGATCTTTTTTTTCTGATTTCAAATATATATACATTGATTATATTTGGATGAACCATTTTTGAGATATTTTAGGTTAAATTATTAATAAAATACAAAAAAGTTTCATATTAGTATTAAGAAAGCCATGGATACAATAAAATTGTTATGTTGCTAAATTTGGCGAGGGTTTTCTTTGGACCAATAATGTTTATTTTTGTGATTAAACATTCCTGCTAAAGTCAAGAAGGACTTGTCGGTGAATAGAATTATTGGCTACTTTGGGAAAAAAATCCCCAAGTCTTCCCTATGGTTCTGCGGCATTGATCAAATGCAATATAATATGCTTTCTTTATTTTGTTCTCCAATAAGAATTCCATGTTAGCACGCAAAAGTTTGTCTGGGAAACTCAGTTTAGAGAAAGAACGGGTGCGTCAAGTTCCATAATCTTTCTTTGTAACAGACCATTTCTATTTTCTTGGAAGGATTTCGATAGACGTGTTCAACGCACCACTGTTTCCAACTTCCTAGACATTCGCATTCATCGCAATTATTCAAAGAATTTGCCTGTTAGCAAAATAACCACGTCATCCGCTTATTCTATCGTGTATAAGTTTTCGTTGTTAAGGCGTCGCAAGGGGCTGTCTAGAACCATGTTCCATAGTAAGTGTCAGAGTACTCCCTACGGACAGCCCTTTGTTACCTTGCTCGTAACCCTAACATCGTCAGCCTTTATTTCTGTTACTCAATTTACTGTTATGATGTTATGGTGGGTATGATAATCAGCAAGTGCGTCTGATATTTTGGTAAAGGTTGTTTTGTCAAACCCCCCTCTATGTCTACGAATACACCTAAGACAGACTCCTTGTAGTCCATTGCCTAGCTGCCCTAGACAGTCATTGAAAGCATTGCAAGTGAACGGGACTGGCGCTGTTGCCAACCAGTAAAAATAAAATTATTTATGTTGTCTTAAAATGTTGTCGATAAAATAATAAATACCTATTAAAGATAATA
Source organism: Listronotus oregonensis (assembly GCA_019359885.1). NCBI lineage: Eukaryota > Metazoa > Arthropoda > Insecta > Coleoptera > Curculionidae > Listronotus > Listronotus oregonensis. Next base: position 13,797 of record JAHBCN010013879.1, read on the forward strand.
AAGTATTTTTAACCAGTTTTAACCAGCGCATAAATGCTTTTTTAAATAAAAAGTTTTATTAAATGTATGATTTTCAAAAAAATTACTAAAATTGCTAATAAATATTTTACAAAATGGCAACTCTGTCAAAAATAGCTGAGCGCTTGTTCTGCATCCCCCTGCATGCCTTAGGCAACGAATCGCTGTCGACCGTCGTCATATTGGAAGTGGAATAGGGGAAATTGTTGTCGTTTTCTTTTCAATCTGGGGCCACACCATATGTATCCTACTCTAATGCATTAAAATTGGCATGCCAATCATGTATAATATGAAAGTTATTTTACTTTTTTTGGAAGCCTGAATGTTTGGACATTAAAAGAAAACCGCATACACGTTCAGTTCGTCATAAACCTCCGGCGTTAAGAGGAGTCCAGTTTATTGCCTCCAAAACATAGTCATGTTCGCTATCGCGAAAAAAGTCTTCCAATGCTCATCCGCGTCATATGAGCGGCCAGAGAGCAGAACAAAGAATTGTTCAATCCTGCGGGTGTTATTTTTGAGAATAACCTTAACTAACACATAACATCCATAGCTCTAGCAGTTTCAAGAGAGCTTGGATTCCTTTTTCAATCCAGTAAGTATTTCTCTGCTTCTTATCTGTATGCTCTGTATGTATCCCAGATCAGATCCTCTTTGGAATATTGTTCACATGTCTGGAAAATGGCGTCTCCTTCAACACTTAGCATTCTCGACTTCACTTAAAGAAGAGTTGCTCGACTTAGTAATGATCCCACACTTACAGAAAAGCTTTCTTTTCTTGCTCACCGACGAGCTGTAGGGGATCTGTCCCTTTTTAATCGGCATCTGCTCCAAAGTTGGCCGGTACATTTCCTTCTTTAGCAGCTCCTAACACAGCAAAACGTAGTGCCACTTTTATGCATTCTTTTACAGTCCAATTTGAGAGACCTTGAACTTTCCACTTTGTTAGTTCCTTTAGAGTGTCCAGACTATGGAACCTGCTACCCAAAGAAGTTTTTCCATTTTCTTTAAATCTTCAAATACAGGGTGGCCGGCCATATTTTGACCCATTTTAATCGAGAATAACTTTGGAACAAATAAAGGTATCAAGATGCGGTTTTTGCAGATGCACTTATATTTCTTTAAAGTTTATTCTCGTACCTTCACGATTTTATTGTGACATTCCATTAGCTCAAAAACAAAATGGCCGATTTTCCATTATAGGACAACTATGTTATTTTAAATGGAACACCCTGTATATGTTTCTATATTTTCAAAATTTAATCTTTCCCCTTTAAAAAAATGTAACACAAGCTATGGTTATCTCAAAAAACAACGTATTTATTAACCTTCGAAAAATTGACTGCATGTCGACCAACAATATTATTTAACAATTAAAATTTGCTTCATATGTTACAAAAAAAAGGATCGCCAAAGGTTTAGGTTATTCACAAAATAATAGTTACAATAAGGTTACATTACTTTTTAAAAAACTACTGTAAATGTTGAAAATGCCTTCCGCCGACTTCGACGCACTTATTTAAATTCGAAAAAAACTTATTAAAACTATTGACTAAAAATGTTTCAGGAATATTTTCTATTATGTTTCGGATATTAATTTTTAATTGCTCTAAATTTTGGGAAGTGGACTATAACACCTCTCTTTCCCTATCCCCACAGAAAAAAATCTGGAACAGTCAAATCGGTGAACGAGGTGGCCAGGAAATAGGGCCTCCTCTTCCAATCCACCGGTTTCCAAAAACGTTGGTCAGTGAATCCTTGGTAATGTTAGCATAATGTGGTGTAGCCCCATCTTGTTGAAAATAGAGAAATTCAATAGATTTTCTTCTTGCAATTGGGGATAAAAAAATATTTCCAGCATATCAACGTAAGTCCAAGAGGTTACAGTTGGTTCATGAAAAAAAAATGGCCCATAAATTTTTTGCTTTGACATACCACACCAGACTGTGACTTTTGGCGAATCTCTAACGTGTTCGTTATATTGTAAGATTTTCTTTGCCCAAAACCTGCAGTTATGCTTATTTACTTTTCCATTGAGGTGAAATGTGGCTTCGTCTGACATTATTAGTGTATCCAAAAAATGTATATTGTTCCTTACTAAATTTTGAATTTCTGGAAAATTCCACCCTTTTGGAAAATCAGTTTCTTTTATTTGTTGTAACATTTGAATTTTGTATGGCTTTAATTTAAGTTCTTTTTTCATGATTTCTTGTACTGTAGTTTTAGGAATATGGACTGAACTTGAGATTTTTCTTGTTGACAATGTTGGATCTTCCTGAGTTATCTCCGAATTTGTAACGTTTTATTTGCAAATTCTCATTGTTTACTAATTTTTTTTACGGGCTAAAGATCCTGCTCCAGAATTTTCTTTTCAGTTTTTAATTGAATTTTTTGTGGGTGGAGCTTTTTCATGTTTTAAATCTTGCTGGGTTTTTTTACTGATTTGGTTTGGCAAACATAAAACCTTTTCCTTTTCCCCAACGAGAACATTTTGCGCTTCCTAATTAAAATAACTTGTCAAAAATACCAACAATGGCTGACAATGAGGCTTGTTGCTGTTATGGAAACAATACTTTGTTTCCACAGGCGACTTTTCAAAAAATCCTTTTAAAATAATATTCCTATTGACAGTCATTCTTTGGAGGTCAATAAATGCGTTTTTTTGATCCAACTTTGTTACATTTTTTTAAAGGGAAAGATTAAATTTTAAAATAAAAAAAATGTTCCATTTAAAAAACGTTGTCCAATGGAAAATCGGCCATTTTGTTTTGAGCTAATGGAATGTACATAAAAATTAAAGAAAAAGAGAATAAACTTTAAAGAAATATAAGTATATTTGCAAACCCATTTGTATTTTATTTGTTCAAAAGTTATTCGCGATCAAAATGGGTCAAAATATGGACGGCCACCCTGTATTTAAGTCTTGTGTGAATAAACTCCTTTTTACCACACTTCAGACATCCACGGTACGTTAGTACTCAGGCTTTAGTCTTTGTGGATTGTCCCAAGAATAAAAAAACATTATGTATTATATATATTTTATCCTGTTTATTTAAAGTGTGATATGTGAGTATAAAATATAACTTTTTTGTGCGTAACCCAAACTTATTATTATTTGTATACATAAAATAGTATGATATACAAGTTATAATACAGTAATATTATTAACTTGTAAGTTAGAACTTGTACCAGATTCTGAGGCATTTAGGTTAAAGAACTGCACAATAACAATAAAATAACTACTTATAGCACCAATATGGAGAAAAATTAGCTTCTTATTTATTTCCGTTACTCTGGATAGTGTAAATTTCACTCTTTTAATTTTCATTTGCTCAATGAAGTCTTGAAGTTCCTGCCTTTTTTCGGAAAACATATACTCGTCTTTCATTAATTCTTGACATGTAAATATTAGTTTTTCAGATTCTTTTATTGACTTGTCACATAGGTATGCGGTAATCCATGGTATAAACTAAAAAAAACATTTTAAATAAAGGCCTAAGTTTCTATCTAGGAACCTCAGTCTCTTAAAGAACCGAGATTCAAATAAGACCATTTTTTTAGCTTGACAAGTTTTTAACTGATCTGTTGTATTATTAAATGTTTATTTTTGATTGATACAGACAGTTTTTTTAATTATACTGACAGATTAAAAAAGCCTTGCCAAGTTAAAAAGAAACTGGATTTAATTTTATATCTTAGTACTTATAACAATAATATGGCTCTATTGTCATATAAGATTATACATATTTTTGACAAAGCAGAATAAAATTAAACTATGCTATTAAAAAAAAAGTATCTGATATTATCACGAAAAAAGAAAATATATTGGTTTGATGCAATACATCTATTCTAAAGTATTTGCAAAATATTTAGACAATACATTATAAGCCTCTCCCAACCATAAGCTCTTGACGGACAATTTTAATTTATGAAAACTACCTTTATTTTTAATACTGCTAATACAGCTAAGTAATGAAACATATTTTAAAGTTATAAATTAAATATTTTTTTATTTAAGATGAACATGAAATTGAAATTATGCAAAGAATTATTAAACCAATATTTTTGTACATTAAAACTACTGTTTTAAAAACTTCTCTTTTTTTTCAAGTTTAATTAAATTACATGTTTAGGCAATAATAACTTAAAAACTCAGGTTCATTAGATTGCAAGCTTCTAAAATACTCCTCAATATAAGATATTATCGCCCTCCTTCAGGGAATTTCAAGTAAAAATATGAAGTTTTCAGATTTTTCAGTTTACTTGTGCCTTAAAACCTGCTTACATTCTAAATTTTAAGCTTCTACTTCCTTGGAAAGTGGCTTATAACTTTGATGAGTCAATGAGTAACTTACCCACCGGGGCCATGACAAGAACACCCACCAGGGCCATGAAGGTAATTCTAAATCTTACACCCCTTGATATATTTATCAAGGAGGTCGTTTTGACGACTATGTTGCGCCTTTGCACTGTTGGTATAATGCCCGACGTCGGCGCACAGAGACGTCGTTTGTGGAGTGAGGCGATAGGTGTGCTTCACTACTGCAGGCGAAAGCAGACTCTATTGCGCCATGTTTTGTTTTTAAAATACCCAACAAAATTGACATCAAAGGAAAATCGACCACAAACGTGGCAGGAGTGATCAACATCTACACAGTCAGTTAGAAAACTAAAAAAGGTACGAGATTTGGAACTTATTAAAGATCTCTTAACTTAAACATCAAATGGGCTATGGGTGAGTTAGCAAGTGTGCTCCAAACTGAGCTCACAGGCATAACTATAGCTGCAAAAGAAATAGGCAATAGAAACATCACTAATAAAGTTTTTTTATCCTGGTAGCAGACAGACATACTAGGTCTAAGGGGACCACCCCCTTTGGATCTGTACTAGAATTACCCCTACCCTTGTGGATGCTTCCAGCAGAAATGTGGACAAGCTTACACCAAAGGCAACCGCATCTCTGACTCGTTGGCCAGGAAGGCTGCTGCAAACCTTTTGGACCCAAACCTTTCGTAGGTCTGACGGGGTCTACGATTTATTATGTCTCTCAATCAAATGACCCCTGATCACAGTTTCGCGTGGGGTGAAACAGTAAACTGTGACTTTTGCAGGAAGTTAGTGAGCTACCCTGACAGAGATATACCTAAACATTACTTGACGATGCCCAGGGCGAACTGTTGTCCAATCACGAGAGTTCTGGTCATTGTCAACTGCGAAAGCATCTCTTTAAATGACACCTTTGTGTAGAGGCTGTAAAGAGGAAGATAAGATGATGGAGCACATTCTTTGTGACTGCCCTGCACTCTCGTCCAATAGAAGAACCATGCTGAACGAGTGGTGGCTTTCCTTGGCCGACATCAAGGAGATTCCCTTCGGCGACGTCGTCACCTACTTTAAATCAATAGGCTGGGTGACGTACTGAGTAAGGACTTCCCTTTAGGAGGTAGCGCAACGGGCCTACTGAGGCCTGGGTGCTGTAATGTTCATCACCCTTCTCCTAAGTCTGGCATATAATTTTAATAAGAACGGACCTTGGGACAGATTTGTTACGATTCAAATTAAAGTGACAAATTATATCAAAACAACATGGCGGCTAAACCTGCCCTAGAAAAATAATCTTACTTTTCGCCAATTTATAAAATTGTGCTGCTCTTTTATATTTGCTGTGACTAGGCAAAAATACTATACAGTGATTTGAGAATGTCTCTGGGTTTAAAAATAAAAAAACCAAGGACAATGCGGGAATCAACCCCCCCATTCCAATTCCAATTTCCAAATGCTTTTTTAAAATTTTTTTTTTAAAATTTTCCCCCTATAATAAACCTATTTTTAATCATTTACACAAACCTTGTGCAGGGATGAAGGTGAAAGAGGGGGGGGGGTGTTAAATCCTGTATATTTTAAGGTTTTCCCGGGTTTTTTTAGCATGGATGTTTACCGGTTGTAACCTTTCAAACATCATGATTGAGTTGGATTACAAAATTTTTTGAATTTTGTTAATTATTGTTTTTTTTTTTTGTTTTATGTTTAAGGGAAAAAAATTTCTAAAAAACTATTTGATTTTTTGGGGTACGCTGAGTAGCGCTTTTAGAAACAAGTTTTGTTTGGTATGATTCTTTACTTTTTTTTTTCAATTTTACCCTTTCATTCCCTTTCATATTTCTCTCATACCTATTTAATTCATTGTTCATTTATTCATTATTTGCAAACGAGCCGTTTTTTTATGGTTTTGTTATAAAAGTTCCAGTGTTCACGTGCACCAAATTATTGGTAGACCCCACACTGAAAACCTTTTTTTTTATTTGTTTAATATGGCTGTTATGGTTTTATTGTTTGGGGTTTTTGGGGGGGGTTAAAAAGGAATGGAGATGAGGCGGGATTAGCCACCCCAAAGAAAAAAGGCAGTCTAGCGTATATCGCTACCAAAATAGGTGCAGCATAAGTAAAGACTGGAGTTAGGGGACAACAATGAGTAGACTCATGGGGCCTTTGAATGTTTTTGTAAGGGGTTGGAATGGGTCTTTCATCTAGAAAGACCCCAGGTTTTTAAAGGTTTTTGGGGTGATAGGAATTTTTAATTTTAATTGGAATATTATTTTTTTTTGTAAATTTTTGATTAATTTCGCTTTTTCTTTCATTCAAATTTATCTTCCACTTTTCATACCATGGTTTTAGGGGGTGAAGGTGATTTTGATATAGTCTTTCTAGTTTGCAGCAAAGAATGGAAAATTGTACGTCGTCTGCAAGCATTGCTATCTTGGTGGACGGGTATTTAGGATGTCGGCAGTGTATAAATTAAAAAAATTGAATTTAAAAAAAGACTGCCCCATGAGTGAAATAATTTCATACAAAAAGGTATTGTGTTTGCGACAGCTAAACAAAAGACCCTTGTGCCACACCGGTCAAAGGCCCTTTACGTCGGGGCCGTAACGTGTTTTCCCTTGGTTTTTTGTTCGGTTCCGCAGAACTTTAAAATTGGGAAAGTCGTGTTTTTTTTTTTAAACCCGAATTTTCAGGCGGAAAAAATTACGTCAAAATGGTGTTTATATTATTAGTATCGCTTTTTGTCACTTTGACATACAATTCGGGTTTTTTTCGGGTTTTTTGGGGCTTTTCCTTTTTGTAAAGTTATTACATGGCTTCCCCTTCCCATGTCGGGAAAATATTAGGAATAATGGGATTTTTTGTATAAAACTGCACATGTTTTAGTGGGGATATTTTTTATAGGTTTTTTAGAAATTTCATCAGGGGCCCGGGCTTTTTGTTGGGAGGGGCTATGTTTTTTTTTAGGGGGGGGATTTATATTTGGTTATAATTTTTACCAAGGTAGTAATGTTCTCTTGGTCTTGCGTCTGGTTTGGTGGTATTTTTATAAAAATTTAAATCATATTGGGATAAACTAAGTTTATAGAAATTACATACTTACTACCACAATCGTATCAAGGCTAAGAGTAAAAAAGTATTGAAATTTAAGGGTTTCACCAAAATATTCACCCTTAAAAATTGTTCATATACTAGGGATGCTATTAATAAACTTCTAACCCAATAGAAAAGAAAAATAAAGGCCATTGTACTTCCAAATAATGTGTTAATTATTTTCAAAATTTCATGCATTTTAAAAACTATTATTCTGCACTTTCTTATGTGCCTTATGAAATTCTTTTTTTTTTCCTTTAGAGACAGCTAGTTCCAGGTTAATATCTCTAAATTTAAGCGTTACTACATCCACAAAATCAACAAAAATCAATGCAATTGTTACATTATAAAAATAAAAAATATTTCTGTAGATTATAAAAATAAGTGGATCCGTATCGACCCACACAAAAAATACATAGATATAGATTGAATGAATTATGACTTTTTTTATTACAAACCACAAAAAAGGTGTTTTAAATAAATTTTCTTCTATAACAGAATAAGTGTTTAAATTGTAATATCTTCTAAAATATTTATCTTTCTTAATAATTCTTGCCAATAATGTTTTCGAATTAATGAGTTTATAATAATTAAAAATATGGCACAATACCCAAACATGCTTAACAATACTTCCAAAATTATGAAAACATAAGTATTTGTTTCGCCTTTTTTTAAAATATATTCTATTCTATCTTTAACTCCTCTCACACAAATACATGCTATTACTGGTAGAAAAGCAAAGGCATAGAAGCTATATAATTTTGTGCATGTCAGCTTTTTTTTAAAGCTATATATTGGTGTCATTGAAAAAATACTGGAATATAAATTTACAGGTTTAAAAAACAAAATATTATTTTTTGTGTATCTAAAAATTTTTTTGGTTTGTTTAAGGGGGAAAATTTTCCCCCCTTCAAAAATTATCACTCTATTAAACTAATAGTGTTATTCGAAATTACTTAAAAAAAAATAAAAATTTAAAATTATTAAAATATCTCAATTTTAAAAATTTAATTAAGGACAAACCAATATTTTTTGAAATTTTTTTTGGGTTATAATAAAAAAAAATGTTTTTTTCCATGACCGTGCATATTTGTTTACTGTCGTGCCAATTTAAGTTGGGAAATTATTTCCCCCCACTATGCGGGAAAAAAGGTAAAAATATTTAGCCCTATTACTGATCAAACTGGCATAATAAATTGGATCCCTTTTTAAAAATTCCCAATTTGGATGCTTTTTAAACACCCTGACTTTTTTTTTGAAATTTTTTTTAACATTTTTTAAAATTTTTCCAATTTTTAAAATATTAAATAAAATAACAATCAAACCGGTTTTGGTTATTTTATTATTTTCTAAAACCCCGGTTTTTTCCTTAGTGCCCCCCGGGCACTGAAGATTTGCCCCCCTATCCCAAAATTTAAATAAAATTATAGTTTTAATAAAATTTTTAAGTAAAATTTTTTATAGGAAAATTTTATAGCAACGAAAAAAAATAACCCTGGACGACAAACCTGATGAGCTTGATATCTTTCGTAAGGTGCTTTTCCCAACCTTGGGGTGGGGAAAGGACCGGGAGACGGTGGGCGAAGACTAACAAACTCCCACTACAAAAATTTTTGGATACCCTTAAAAAAATTATATTTTATTTAGGTTCTTTAAACGGGGTCTGATGCGATTTGTTTCCGATTGCAACCTACAGAGTTAAGTTTTTTTGGAATATTTTACTTAAATGATATAAATTATACACCTTTTAAAAGGGAAGGAAATAATACAGCTCTGCTGTAACGGGTTTTTGGAAATGATGAGTCAAAGAAAATAGTATCTAAAAAAACCGATTTTAGGGGACTTTTTTCTCAAGGAAATATTAAAAAAAACCAAATTTAAAAAAAAAAATTACAGCAGACGCTAGATTTAAGTATTGGTTTTAAGTTTTTTAAAATATCGATAACTTATACCGTTTTAAAAACTTTTGCCCCGAACCCCAAATTGGTCCAATTTTCCCGGGGCCCAATGGACTATTCCCAGTATTGGTAACTTATTGTTTAAAAAAAACTGATAAACCAAAATACAGGATTAGGCCAAAATAAATTGTTTTTTAAAAAACCAATCAGGGGGTTTTGACATCTTACTAGGGGAAAATATCGGGAAAACATTGTACATATGAAGGAGCAAAAATTTTTTGGGAAAAGGTCCCAAATTGTAAATTTTTTAAAAATATTAAAAGGGGTTTTTTGGGGCGATTTTATATGACCTCAAAAATTTGATACCCCCGGGGAATTTTTGGGCCCAAAACCCCGCATGAAGGCCAGAATCCGACCAGAGAAAACCCCGGGGTTTTGACTGCGCTGTTTTTAATCTGCCCTTCCCCCAAAACCCCCCGGGGTGGTTCCCCGGGGGGAAATTTTGGGCCCCCAAAACACCCCTTAACGATAGGTGGCGAGAACAGGAAGTTACCTGGTTTGGGGGGGCTGATTAAAACACAACTATGTTGCCGGGGGGGCTCCACGGGGGGAATTTTATTTTGGGGATTTTCATATTGGGGCCAAAAGCTGGAAGAAAGCGTGTCCCCGGGGGACTGTCCGACGTTCTGCACGTGGAATTTTCTTTGCATCGTTTCTTAAATTTT
>JAHBCN010013880.1:0-23731 GCA_019359885.1 Listronotus oregonensis
TTTAAATAGAAAAGTAAGGGGTTTGTATTTTTCCGTGATATTTAGCAGGTTTTGCTTAATTGTGTTTCTACTTTTAATTTTTACACACAACATTATCAATATCAATTGAGTGAAAATACCCTATTGTAATAGTATTTTGTCATCCTCTTTTTCTTCTAATAATAACTATATTATTGCTAGATCATCCACCATGACTTTTGCCAAAGATTATTCTCTTTACACTAATAATTTTGCTATCGCGAGTTTAAGCCGCGGTTCTAAGAAACCACCTGATTAATAAGGTTTTGAATATTTAATTCATTTAATAACCCAGTTTCGCTAACGTTGTTCAAGTACCGATACATACAGATATTACATTTTTAGGCATGTTGGGTAATGCTGTAGTGCCAACACGGACCTTATAGAAATAACTACTACCCGTTAGAAATTAAGCTATTTACTTAAATGCAAAAGATCACAATTTACGGCATATACCATATATCGGATATACATAAAATTATTATATTTTTAATTACATACATAATAATTGTATTAAGGAGTGGAGTACTGCAATTTTTTTAGGAAAGTCCAGAAAGCTTGTTATAAAGTAGAATTACTTGTGCGGGTACCAGGAACTTAAATGCCTAATGAATATTTTTTCGTTTCTCTCAATTAATAAATTCTATCGCATTTTAAAGTATCTTACCCTCCTTTAACGTTTGGATAATGGATCGACGGATTCTTTTTCAATTCAATTTTCTGACACCAGCAGACAGCATTGAAAATGCCAAGTCCGATCTTGGCGAAACGTCTGCCAACTTCCGCAAGGAATACAAATGACAAACGGATATACTCCCGGAATGAAAACAATTCATATATATATATATATATATATATATATATATATATATATATATATATATATATATATATATATATATATATATATATATATATATATATATATATATATATATATATATATATATATATATACACCGATAAAATAATTTTAGCAAATTTATTTGTAAATGTATTTATTTATTAAAAGGGACTAAGTAGAAGCGTAATTATAAGTAGAGGAATTTCAAAGTTACCAATAATGGCATATAAATTTCTTAGGAATGGTAAACTTAATAGCAAAAAAGTATCGTAAGCTGGATTACTAAAAAAAAAAAATCTGAAATACTAAATTGGACGTTTTATTTCCTATAAAATTCCCACGCAGTTTTTTTTTTTAGCTACCACGCATCAAAAAGCATATAAGAACAAAAATAAGCTAAAAATAGGATAAGGTCTTTGTGCCCTTTCTGTAATACAATTATTAAATTTCAGAGAGCGTTACTGTTTGCCAGGGACACTATTTGGAGGTAATTGAAAGACTTTTCGAAAAATTCTTGTTAATTAGTTTGTTTAATTTTTAATTAACTTAAGTTTTTTCTTACTTAAACATAATTTCTTAGTTTAGGTTTATGGTACTACTTTAGGTTGGAAGTACATTGAATATTGTTGTGTCAATAAAATCTTTGTTAAAAACAAACGGTGCAATTAAAACATTTTATTTCTACTAATAAATGTACATATTTCTAATTTAATGACTTATACCTACTTTGTGAAATAATACTTGTATGGTCTTTTAAATGAATATTTTAACTTTTTTTTCAAACCTGGCATGTTATTTATTTTTATTTAATAGACAAAAAATATAAAGTTATAAAATTACTTTTTTGATAAAAACCTTTCAGTTTATAAGTAGTTATAGGACTTGGTTTTTATTTTTTCTAAAATTAATTGTTTGCATAGATCAGCGTTTAACTAAATTAAAAAGAAATAACAAATAATGCAACATTCAAAAATAATATATATATATATATATATATATATATATATATATATATATATATATATATATATATATATATATATATATATATATATATATATATATATATATATATATATATATATATATATATATTATATATATATATATATATTTTTTTTGTTTAAATGAGTAAAAATCTAAAGTAAAATTATAGAATAAAAAAATCTTGTTTTGGAAATGAATAGTTTTTGTGAAAAATCTTTTTAGATATTAAGATACAAAATTAATTTAAAATAATGACTTCTTTATTTTTTAATAGGTAAACAAAACAAGTTTAATTATAGGTAGAAGTTTAGCAGGTAAACATGGGGAAAAATATTTTTCTAAACCTGCTAATAAATTTGAGAAAAAAAAATGTATTAAAGCAATCATTGCCATCTAATACCTAAATTATGTACCTTTATTTTTTTACAATACAGAAAAATGTTATATAGTAAAGTTATTTTGAGTTAGAAGTTTTATTCAAATATGCAATTACAGCTATTTAGCATAAAAATTTAGAAATGGTGATTATTTACTAATAATTCCGTATTAATTGTTCTGGTTTACAATTTAACGTAATCTAGGATGCACTGACATGAAACATTTGACACTGTGTGTTAAAGTAAGTTCGTATTTGTAAAATTACAGTAAAAATGCCAAATTTAGTAAATCATAAAAAAATAGAAAAAAAAATAAAAAAATTGTTAGTAAATAATCACCAATCCTAAATGTTTATGCTTTTAGCTGTAATTGCATATTTAAATATAACTTTTAATTTAAAATAACTTAACTTTATAACATTCTATTGTATTGTAAAAAATTAAGGTACTTTACTCCTAACTAAAAATCTAATTTTTGAGAAACCTTGTATACGGCTTAAAAAAATTGATATCTGATGGTTGCATTTTAAGTTTGGGACCATGCAGAACTTTTTATAAGGAATACCTTTTTTTGTATACTTGATAATAAAAAATATTTTCATATGGTGTCAACACAGCTTACTTAAAGCTCCACAACTCCGGTCGGCACCTTTGATCTCGCAGTCTACGAACAAACGAGACAGAAGCGTTGCTCCCTCTGTCGCACATCCGGGAAAAGTCAGAGCCGGATTAAAACGATTACTTATTTATGTAAAACGACAAATTTTTGCCTAACAGTACCGTAGTAGATAATTTTAAAGTTAATAAGAAATATAAAAATATACAATAAACTGATTCGAAAAAGTAATAACATTTTAATTGTTAGAGACTAAAAAACTCATATGAGCTGACAAAGTAACATGGGCGATTTATAATATTTAGGTCACAATAATTGTATTACAATAATTAGAAGGGGTGTAGTTATCTGTAATCATATGAAAAGAATAATGATTTATAAAAATCGTTAGTTGTTTAAGAGGATGCATGTTCGATCTTTAGCTGTTTCCTCATATTCCCAGGTGATTGTTAAGGTCTTTTCTCAGCTCTGCAAAATTCGGATGTAATATTCGACAGAAATTATTGCCTTTGATAGTCGCACTGTGATATCTCTCAATATAATGTCAGTTTTAAGGGAAAAGGTACAGTATAATAAAGTGTAAGTGAATAATAGGGTCTTTAATACACGCGCGATTTTTCGAGCACGTCGGCGTAGCCCGAGTTCTCAAAATAGAGCAAGTGTTTTAAAGATCAGTTATTCACGAATACATTACGCTATTTTGTTATTGATATTATTTATTATATTAGTAATATTTTATTTGACCTTATAAAGTACTCATGTCAGATTAATAATTTTCGTTTCTTTAAAATGCCTAACATGTGCAAAAATTCGAGGTTATAGGTTGTTGCAATGCCATCTTAGACTTCACATTTCTCCCGTTTTTGATTGTTGTACCATGGCAACCTTTAAAACACGCGTGTGTTTGAAAATTCGATTGGAACACGCTGAGGCGTGTTTTAATTAAGTAATAAAAAAAATATGATAATAAAATAATGTTCTGTAGCTTAGGTTTTTAATAAGTTTTATTGCCCATTAATCGAAATGTAACAGATGTATAAGAAACAAAATAAAAAATGGTTACCTATTCGCAACACTAATGTTTTACTAGCAGCAATAAAGAATTTTAAAAAAATAATTTTTCAGCCAGACATACAAAAATAAATAGACGAAAAAACCAAACAAAAAAATTACTTACAACTACGTATATTACAAATTTTTCCAAATTATTGATTTATTCTTATTTATATTTCTAAAATTAGCATTTATTGTTTTTAATGTATAATAAATTCTAACTCTTAAATATAATTTAACTATAAATTCTTTAGGAAAATATTTACAGGGATGACTAAAGGGTAAATGGTTACTTATACCTAAAAGTGTACCGCAAATATTGCTTTTTGTGGCCAATTTTTCAAAATTTTGTTGAAATATTTTTTCTATTTTACATATTAGTTCTACAAATTCATCATTAGGCAATTGCAAATTTCCGAATGTATCACCATTCGCACTTTTATATACTCAAAGAAAACAATAAAAAGATGAATCATCAAGTTCATTGTGGTCTATATTTATTGCAAATGTCACAAGAGTGAATCCTTAACGCTTTATTTAAAAGGTACCCGCACGCGTACCTTATGAAATTTTTTTGCAGCATTTCATTTTTTTGGTAATCCATGCCATTTAGTGCGTCTTTTTGGTCTGGTACTTTATCCTTATCTTCAGGTACAAAAACCTGTTCGCAATCAGAAAGCCTTAAAAGCATCTGATCAGAATCTGCCTCACAGTTTTCTGTACCTGAGTTAAGTAAGTTGACGCATTGCAACTTTCTAAATGTTCTGTGGAACTGTATTGCTGTTGGGTTAATGCAGTTACCGTTTGCACTTCTGATTTTACCAAAATGGTTCTTCAGACAATCTTGGTTTAATCTTCGTGTAAGTACACAATCGAACCCTGCATTTTCACGAAGATAGAAAATAAGTGAATAATACTGTTGATCGAAATAATAAGACTTCTAATAAATTTAATTTGCAACTCATAGAAGTCTTAATATATTGCCACGAAATTTTTTTACCATTACTATAAAAGTCATATATCATCAACATGTTTCTGATCGCTTTTATAATATGTGGCACATCAAAAAAAGAGATATTGGTTTTCTAAATAAAAACCAGTATTATCTGGAGATATCTTTAAAATATTTGACAATTTGATATTGTTGGACCCCATATCACAAGTAATTCCGCAAACATTTAACCCCACATTTTTTAATTTTTGCACAGCTTCATTTAATAGTTTATGTAATAAATTAGCGTTACAAGAAGTATGGCATAAAAATAGGCTATCGGCTGTTTCCACTTCGAATAAATACCTCTGACCATAAATACACAGGCAGTTAAAGTTGGTTTAAAAATTTTCTCCCCTGTATCACCCATTGCTAGCCCAATGATGCAATCTTGATTTCGTTCATAAAATAAATTGGCTTTTATAGACATTTCATCAAAGCACAATAAGCAATATTTACTTTGGGGTTGAAAACTGTCAACCTTTTTTTAAATAAAATGAAGAACTCGGGATTATCTTATCCGGGTCCTATCTTAACTGATCTTATTTCTTTTAGCAAAGTGTTAGGCGAGGGAAGGCTATATTTAGACATTAAATATTTTTTATACACTCCGGGACCAGCAAAATATATTGGTAGACATTCATTTTTAAACTCCTTGCTGTAACGTCTACCCTTTGGGTGTTTATGCCCCTGTGATACTTGCATATTAATACATTTTGCAATATCCGGATTGCAAAATTTGGATGTTAAAGACATATATTGCTCAAAGATATATTGTCAATTCATTAATTCTTTGACTTTCAAGTACCTGAACCCTTTGTCTTAAATATTTGTTTTCGGCAGTAAGGGACTTGATTTGTTGTCTGTACTTATTCTTCCTTGGGCTATCAAAGGATAAACTGGCTGACGTTTGGGTAGATGTTGGAGATGTTAGAGTAGGACTAACTGTAATTGGACTGACGACGATCTCATGCTGAACCTCGGTTTCAATTACATTTGTCTGGTCAGCTGCAAAAATATATTTTAATTAGCCATTAAATAACAACTTTTGTTAATATGTAGTTTTAAGAAAAGAACAATTTATTTGGTTAACAACTGGAGATTTTTTATGCATGGTTGACCAAAAGATTAAACAATACTTGATTTGTACAAATAACATATAATTGTCAGCTCATTTTAAAAAATTGATGCTATTAGCCGTTACTATGTGGTAATTAATCATCATGAACACTGATAAATAAAATTTCTGTTTTTTACCACTAAAATATATTAACAATTGCGACTGCTGTTTCAACTCACAAAGTCATTTTCAAAGCAATATTTCTTACAGACTAAAATATCAATACAAAATAAAGTGATTTGTACCCTTAAGTGGTAATATATTCTTTGGAAACGGCGGAGCAATTAACAGTTTATTACGGTTTGGCGACAGTAAATAGCATGGAAAATACAAGTTCGGTTTGGTCATTAAGCAGATGTACAATATTATTTTTATTGCCTTTGTATATTTCCACGTATAATTTAATATTTAATTTTCTGGAATCCCTAGAAATATACAAAGGCAATAAAAATAATAATGTACATTATTATTTTATTCCCTTTGTATATTTCTAGGTATAATTTAATATTTAATTTTCTGGAATCCTAGAAATATACAAAGGCAATAAAAATAATAATGTACATCTGCTTAATGACAAACCAAGTATTTTCCACGCTAATTACTGTCGCCAAACCGTAATAAACTTAATTGCTTCGCCGCTTCCAAACATATATTGACCACAGGGTTACAAATCACTTTATTTTGAACTGATATTTTAGTCTGTAAGAACTATTTCTTTGAAAATGACTCTGTGAGTTGAAACTGCTGGCACAATTGTTAATATATTTTAGTGGTAAAAAACATAGAAGTTTTACTTATCATTTTAAAAAGCTAAAAAAAAGTCATAGTTTCAAAAACTGGGAAAAATCGAAATTGAACATAGAAGATTCAAGTTTATTTTGAATTAAAATATTATTATATTTATTACCTGGATAAATTAATGCAGGTGGATTCCCTTCTGAAACTAATACTATATCATCTAGAACTTGTATTCCTCTAGATCGTTCCAGAGGCGGTGCACTATACGAATGGTCAGTTCTGGAACTTCCCTCAAGAGATTGGAATAGGGTGGGAACTGCAGTGGCTACTAATCGTGCATGCAAGTGACTCGTGAATATCCTCTCTTCAAAATGGTCTGAACATAACGAGTAACTTTTATATAAATTGTTTACTTTGCCAAGCAGGTCTTCTCGATTGGCTTTTAGTGCCCATATTCTGGCTCTGTAAATAAATAATAACATTTTTAAACCATGCTTACTACATTTGACTACAATAAATTGTCTAGTATAATATTTTGTTTTGTGAAAATAAGAATATTTTGCAAAGGAATACGTTTACCCAATAAAAGTGTTCACCATTGCCTTAGAAACAACAAAATAATAAACTTGACAATGATTTTGGTTTGAATTAGTTTTGGAATGTCTTAAAAAGATAAACAAAAAAGCAAGTATGTTTGCAAATTTTATTAATAATAAAATAGGCTCATACTAAATAAAAAGGCCTTTAAAATGATGTATTACACGACCCCTTGTTCCATCTTAAAATTTTAGGGTGGTAGCCCTGAGGTTTAAAGTAGCACCATCTATTTTTTGTAAAAAAACCTTCCCCCTCAATAAATTTGTTGGCGTGTTTCAGAAATTCACATATAACGTGTGTGGTAAGTTTTAAGATAAACACCCTTTATATATATATATATATATATATATATATATATATATAAATATATATATATATATATTATATATAATATATATATATATATATATATATATATATATATATATATATATATATATATATATATACATATATATATACATATTAAGTATTAAAATTGGTTTCAATTCGAGCGCCCCAAAAAAACTCCGTATACCAAATTTGGTCAAAATCGGAGTTGCGGACACTTTCTAGACAATTACCAAAAGTTTAATTTTTACTAAAATATGCAAAAAAATTTGTTTAAGTACTTACCGGTTATCATCCATAGGAAAACTAAAGAATTTCTTCTTTGAGTTATAACCTTTATTAAAACAGTTTCGCACTGCACAAACATGATGATGTCCTAATGGTTTTTTGTCACTCATTTTACCGAAATGTAAAAAATAAAAATAAAACGCAATGTTAAAAACGATCAACTAAAACACACAAAAAATATACCTATGGCTATGGCGGCTAAACGTACAATAATACCGAAAGTTCTCCCGACTGCACGCCAAAGACATCTTTTCCCGGACAGGGCGGAGCATAAAGCCTGCGCGACGAGATCGGCGCTAACCGTACCCGCCAAGAGAGTGTTACAGCTGTAAGTAAGCTGTGTTGTCAACTTAAGTAGACAATCAAAGGCTATTATTGAGGAAGATCTATGGAAGGACCTACCGATGCGCATGAAGGACTTTAATAGGGTGCAAATAAGAAACCTGACAGACATACTGAGAGGTCATTGCAGAAACTGACATTATCTCAACAATGTAGAAAAAAGTAAGACAAGAACATGAAGATGGTGTGAAGGGGGAAGAGAGGACGCCATACGTATACTTAGAGAATGTCCAGCGCTAGGGCACATCAGGGGGAAATGTCTAGAAACGGCATGGCTGGACCTAAATGATATAAGATTCCTACCACTAACAGGATTCGCATAACTAGTAAGGAAATTGGGGCTCTAGTATGCAAAATGACAGCGTCATATCGGTGTAAAAGGAATGCCTACATAAAGGACAGTACAGGGGAACCTGTGTATGCTTAAGGGTTGGTGTAGAGCATTATGGGCTTAGACCTTAGTGCTTAGGGTCCCAGCGAGGCAACTCACCATGCTAACTATATATATGTTTTTTATACTAATAAGTGATTAATTTAAAAATAGAAAAAATTTCTTTTTAAAGAAAACACCTAAAATATGTGTACTGTATGCTTGTAAAATTTGTTGTATGACTAATTATTGTTAAAAATCTTCTTAAGATTGCGCAAGAAAATGTAGAAATATTAATAAAACGCACCTTAACAAAAATATAAATTATTTATGTACTAAAATGTGAATGAATAATAAATCCTTTTATTTCTAAGTTATTTATGGTTGTCTAATGTAACCTACATTTGAAATAAATCAATACGTTTTGGGTATTTTGCTTCTATTTTCATCTCTCTTAAATTAAATTAGCTACGCTTTGATCTTTTCAGACAGAAGCACTCATCGTATATGCGCCCGGTCTAATTAACGCTTAAAGGAAATATATACAGAAACTAGTAGGTTGTGATGCTGCCGAAACAAGAACACTTCGTCACACAAATTGCCTTTCATTTCTGTGTTAAGTTAAATTACAAATCAGCATTGAAACACGTCAAGCGCTATTATCACACTAACAGTTTAATTTATCTTTTGATCGTCAACTTCTTACGATCTTTCACCTAAGCTTTGCTCTTGGCTCTCTATTTTTCTTGCTAATTGACGTATATCAGTTATTGTGGATGGTCATTCTTCCAGCTTCTACCAAACTAATGCTGGAGTGCCCCAGGGCTCAGTACTGGCACCCACTCTATTTCTTCTACACATTAACAAACTTCTCTTTTTTACAATCAATCTCGTTTATAGTTTTGCTGACAATCGTACCCTCCACTCTAACATTTAATTTCTCAAGCCAGTCAATAAGCCTGATTTGGAAACCAAGCGTAGGTTAATGTGAATGTCTTTCTCACAAGAACTTAAATTTATCTTGGAGAAAATCTTGTTTAGTTTAATGCCTTCAAAACACCAGTCATGTTCGCTGTCGCGAAAAAAGTCTGCCAATGCTCATCTGTTACACATGAGCGGCGAAGTTTTGCAGAATAACATTAACTGGCACAAAAACATTACATCCAAAGCCTCAGCAGCTTTAAAAAAGCTTGGACTCTTCTTTCGAGCCAAAGAGTATTTCTCTTTTTCCAATCTTTTTACTCTGTATGTGTCCCAAATCAGACCTTCTTTAGAATATTGTTCTCAAGTCTGGGGAATGGGCTCTCCTTTAACACCGTCGAGCTGTAGGAGATCTATCGCTCCTTTATAAATATTTTTACGGCTTCTGCTTAGAGGACTTGGCCAGTATAATTTTGACAGCTACGTAATACCGTCGGTAATACGTAAAGTACTTGTCATGTGTCTGTCCACAAATAGAGTCTTTGACCGCTTGGAGAGAATTTACTTTGTGGAGTAGAAGTAGCGTATTCTGTTTCAGAAGGTGTGTAAATTGCTTTCCTTATATGATACATACAGACTTCTATAATTTTTTCGTTTATTCGATCGTCATCAATTTGTGACGTATGGAAACAAATAGTTAATAAATAGGTCAAAAAACTTTGAAATTATGGTTGTAAGTATAAATGCTTTAAATATAATATACACTTATGAACAGAAATATCAAATTATCTCGAAATTTGTTATAAGATGCAATGCTAATAATATAAATGAAAATTAATTGTGGCCGTGTAAACGTAAGAATGTAGGAAATGAAAAACTCTGAGTAGCTGTTTTTTTTTCAGTTTACTACAATTTAACTGTTATAGTTAAAAGAAAAATCTTTTAATTTCATCAAAATTTCGTTTAACAAAACTTTATAATTTTATTTTTCAAAACACAACCTTTTTAAACATCATTGTAAAAATTTTTGTTTCTGTATCAGTAATTTTTCTCCAATCAACCTTGGAGTGGAGAACGCAGTTAATCCTATGTCTTTGTTTATTCGGTAAACTGGTTTTTTAACCTAACATAATCACATATTCGTCTTTCCAACTCTAACTAAATGGTATCTTAGTAGCATTATTTTTTTAAATTTTAAAATTCACCTTTTTGAAGGAAAAATGTAAGATTTTATTCATAATTTTACTTTTAATTTTCAACTTAATATTGTTATAGTGTGTCGATATCCTATTTACGCTCCACTTGGTGTAACTCCTGATTGACGAGTAGGTTTGGTTTTTTCTTTTTTTCTTTTTATACCAAGTTTACTAATTTTGTTACTTCATTATGATTTATTTCTTTAAAACCTATTTTTTTTAATTATATAAAAATTTTAACAGTTTCCTAAAATATTTAAACCATTCTTCAATTTGCTTTTTTTGTTTAATTATTACTTGCAGACTGCACTGATGGTTTTCACCGAAAGCGCTCTGATAGAATATTTGTTTTAATAAAAAAAATGTTTGCACGAACTACAAATTTTCATTATTTCCTTTAATACTAGGGGACTGTAATAAAAATATTTATATTACAACTTAAAAATCATCAAATAGGGTTACTAAAATAAAAAGTGATGTCGGAGATGTGTATCATTAACAATTTGTTGTGTTAACAATAAACCCCATAAACTGTTACACATTTTTGAATTAATAGCGGCCAATTATTTACTGTTGCCTTTGGTTTGGTTTGGTACTCAAATTATGGTTCTGGCTGCCAATCTTTTTTAATTCCAGCGCCGTAAACCAGTACTCCCCATTCCAGTCATATGCTGCGATGTCGCAACATAAGCCTTCCCGGGCTTTGTCTATGGAAAATCTGGATAATCGGGCTCTGTAGCCCCCAGAAATTCCGAATAATTCTCAACTTAATCGATGAAATGCACAATTAACGGTTATACCAAAGGACTCAGGTATCGCGCATAAAATTTTTGTCAGTACTGCCCCTTCCTTTTTAAGTGGCAACCATCTTCCGCCATTAGGAAAATCCCTCGTGCGAGGGCTCCAGAAAGAAAAGATATAGGAATCATCACTCACTGCGCTTAGCCCCAGAGAAAGACCCCATATTAATTGGCGGCGACTTCCCCTTCGATTTTCACGAGCAAAATCACTTGTCTTCCGCGCCACTGCGGTCGATTCCACCGAAAAAGCTAAAACAGCTTCCAAACGCGTGTTCACTTGATGAAAGTCGAAACGGAAGTCTACTGTTGCCTTTACTTTGCAAACTTTCTACTGACATATACACACACAACATAAAATATATCGTTATATTACAAAAACGCGGGATTGTCCTCTTTTTAGCAATTATTTTTTTGTCACCTTGTTTGATAATTGTTTAATAAAAAACTGGTAATATAAGACTTTTTTGTATAGCCTATTAGCATTGCGTCTTATGGCAAATTCAAAGACTATTTAATATTTTTATTGATGAGTGTATAAATAACTATTATAAATACAGATAGAAAATGTCCGCAAATTATTTTATATTAATATTTATTATTAAGAAATAAACAAAGAAATAAGTTAATTGCATTACTATTTCTTAAAATGCCTTTATGTTTTTAGAATACCTTAATTTAGGGTATCTCAGGAATTTAGGTGTCATAAAATATAAATTTATTACGTTATAAAGATCAGTACTGGATACTTTTTTTCCTTCTAACAGGTACTATATATGTTGTTTGTTATATGATTTATGTACAATTGCAATAAAAAAAGTTGTTTTTATACAGAGCAGAGGCGGTAAAGTTGCTTTTTATGTTTTAGGAAAATAAAATAAATCATTATTTTACACTTTTTTACGATATCCAGATTTGCGTTTTTTACATTTTTATTATTTACATACATATAACACTAAAATTATTTAACTTAATTATTATTTTAAATAGTCATTGTTATTACTTAAACCGCAATTTAAGTTTTTTAAAATGGTAATACCCACATTCTTATAACATATTTTTATTACAGTGTTATTGATCTCCTACTTAAACCTCCTCCCTGACACTGACCACACCAGGTCTGGATTATAGTAGTTTTCGAATATAACAGAACAAGACTTCAAGACTAATTAGGAACTCGTTTATAATGTAATCATATGTACAGGGTGTCCGGTTATAAATGTAACCTCCCCATTAACTTTGACGTTTTATTTGGTGGTTCAATGATAATGTTTTTATAAAAACTTTCTTTCACATTTACAGGGTGTTTTAGAAAGTCCGGATTTGGTCCAGCTATTTTATTTTAAACGAGTTTCCTGTTTTTATTAAGGATTAAATTTTCCTTGAAATTCTAAACATATTTTATGTGGCATACCCTATATCTGACTTTAATGGTTACACCGCAAAATGCAAAAAACTGTAAGCTAGTGATAATGATCACTATATAGCTATGTTTATTCACTTTATCGATTGGCCATGAAGTTTGACATATCCGTCAAATGACTTTCTTCTATACTAACATTAGTTTTTATTATTTGGTAAAATAATATTTAACTATGGGTTATTTGAACAAGGAAATTAAAGACAACTTTCAGAAAATTTGATAATAATTTAGTTATTCAACAATATAAATACTAACGAATGTCATTATAAGGAGCCTTGCAAATAATTTCTTAACATTTTTTATATTTTATATTTAATAATGTAAAAATTTGTAAATCAAAGTGTGCAGACTGCAACTTAGTCATTTTAGAGGACTATGACTGGGTAGTCACAGTTACACAAGACTTTTAAGTTGTTATACAATGGAAATAATGGTATGGTATTTTGAAAACCAAGATGTAGTTTAATTAAGTAGACAATAATAATATACCTACTAATTAATATTTATTAAATAAACACACTCATTTATTTTATCCATATGCCTTGGGTCCACTTTAAGCAGCTATAAAGAAAAAATGTGGACCTCGAGGAAAAATAAACAACAAATAGGTCACTTGTTTTTTATGTGCAGTTTATGTATATTAAAACACCTTCTTTCGTTAAGTTATTGTTTATGTTAAGACATAAATGCTCAAGTTAGTTACAATATTTTTTCGGTGATTGTTTTTTTATTTAATAGAGAAAATTACATTTTTTTTATTTTCTTAAGGTTGAACTTGGCAGATCTTTTAATAAAGACTCCATGTTCGTTTTGTGTATCTTTAATTGTACCATTGTCGTTTAATAAAAATCCTCTGCTGGTGCCATCTGTTCTTTACTTAAATAACCTTGGTTTTCTTATAAATTACGTTTTTTTTTTAATTTGTTTATATTATAAAATATAGGTGTATGTGGTATGTATGGACTTTAATTCTTGTTGTTTAAGAAGATAAAAATTTAGGAGCTTTAAAAAATAAATTGTTTTTTGACTTCCAAATCTGGTATTTTTTCTAGGTGTAATACAAACAAATAAAAAAAACTCTCTCTGATATAAAAATAATTTCATTTTAGCTGTTAAATTATGCTTAAGTTTTAGCTTTAAAGTTAACCAGCTAAAATTTTGGAATTGTGGAAAAAATTTAAGATATTAGGGACTCATCAAAAGGTGCTAGTAGACCTAAATAAATTACCAAAAACAGGTAAAAGGAGAGAGTTAAAGAAAGTAACAAGTAAATAAAAAGCTTAAATTTACGTTTAAATTTCAAAATTTTCTTTCTAACGTGATTAAGATTTTTTTTTTACTTTTAAGCATACTTAGGGTACGGTTACTATAAATGCGAATTCGGACAAATATGTGTTCTGCCGAGTTCGGGCGAATTCGTCCGTAGAAATGAACACCTGTTATTCAATGAGCGTGTTTACACTGGCAGCGACCAACACGTCAGAACATGCACGTCGACTTCGGTATGATTTGAGCAATCAAACAAATTTGATTTTTTCGTGCGACCAGTTTCTGCTTTGGGTGTTATTTTCAGTTAAATTTGAAGTATAACCATGAATAAAAATAAATTAATAAGTCTAGTGTATGAGAACAGGTGTTTGTGGGACATGAAAGACAAAAACTGTTACAGTAGAGATATTTCTAAGCAACTATGGGAGAAAGTTTCTACCAAACTCAACACTACCAGTAAGTACAATTGTTTGTTTACATTATAAGCATTTAAAGCTTAATGTTTACATTTTAATCCATCAAGATAATAACTTGTAGAGCTACAGATTATTAGATCCGGTTGTATTGAAACGAAGTTTTACCTGCTGGACTAACAATATCATTTCATTTCTCTGGCCGCATTCGCACTTCTTGAGTAGTGATTATGTCTTCGCAAAACTGGCACATTGTGTAGTTGTTTAAAATCCATCTCAGGCATATTAACGGAAGTAAAACTTTCTTTATCGATAATTACGTTATGAAAAAGACAAACACATTTAACTACGATATCTACCTTTTCTGAATCGATTTGCAGTTAGTTTTCTCTTTTGTTGTCTCTACTGTCAAATAACTAGTTGTTATGCTTTGTTTTTTTGTACCATTCAACAACAATAACTTCATTGGTAAACTTTCAAGAAAATAAAATCCATTGAATTCGTCCATCTTTTTAGCGTGGCAGACACCGACTATTAGAATATCGGAAAACGCATTTGCGTCCAAAGTTGCATTCAAAGTAACCGCATCCTTAAAGTCCATTTTCTCAATTAGTTATTTCAATGGACAATTCAGTTGCTTTTGTGTGTAGCAACTGTTCTATATAATTAGTCGTAGAAGATATCAAAAATTGAGTTTTTTCTTTTAACCAATTAAGTTCGGTTATTAATAGTTTATTAAAAAACCCTTCAAGGGTTTTATTGAATCCATTTATGCATAAAAAAACAAATATACAATTTAAATGCCTTTTTTTATTTTATAATTTTAACAAAGAAATTTAGCTATGCCCATCTCACAGAAACACCACATTAATTTAATTAATAACTTCGGTAATAGCTGGCTTTAACTTAAATAAAGTAAAATATTAAACATACAGTGAAAATAGCTGGCCTTGCATTAATGGGCACTATTAGTATTTAGAAAAGTTACCGCTGGAAACACCAGCCACCGTGGTGTATGACTTGGTCTTCACATAAAACTTAGGGTCTTGTGTGAACAATATTACATACACGTTAATATGGACTACTTAATAGATTGCAGTTATTTGTCTAGGGCTGCATTACAGCATTGCCTACAGACGCTTACACCTGCGATATCTAGTACTTAGCCTTTAACAGACTTTTTTTATTTAACTATAAAAATTATATTAGTATGATATATTTATGTCAAGAAAAAATTAACATTGCTTTCTTAAAGCCCTAGTAATGATTTGACCTTTTCCTTATTTTAATACTTTATTATTTCTTGAAAATCTCTTTCCTTTTTAAAACGTTTTACAGTTTACTTGGCTTGATTCTGATATATTTTTTACACAAGGTTTTCTTTTGTTTTGATTGAAATTGACTTTGTTACCAACAAAACTAAATATAAGATAAAATGATTTCTGTTTCTAGTCGAAAAAATATTTTTATTTTGGCAGTCTGAAATAATAACACAAGTAAACAAATTTAAATTTTTGTAAAGTAACATTAATGGAAATAGGTTTGTTTTAAGTATTTTAGAGTCCTAAATCCGAAAATAATCAATCTATTACTGTAACACGTACAGTTTTTTGTTATAAAGAGAAAAAACAGAAGACGACATATTTTTACAATCTAATATATTCATTTAATGTACACATATAAAGCATGTAAAATCTACGCGAAAACATAACTGAGAATTAGTTTTTATGTGAATAAAAAATATATTGCACGAGATATGATACAGCGACAAAAACGTTCACATTTTCCTTTTGTGTTTTGTAGCATCATCCCTTTTTGAAAACCAACAGTAGTCGCCCAACATAAATGGGTTTCAGAGTGCCTGGTATCTAGTTTCCATCGTCCTAAAGTCCTGGTAAAACCTCTCTCCTTGTTCATCGCTTACTGCACCCAAATTCTCAAAAAAAAAAAAATTAAATGGGAGTGCAAAAAATGTATTTTTAGAGACATACGACATTCTAGTAATTCATAGATTTTCAACAGTTCATCTATGAGGCTTTTAGTCTCCATCTTTCTTGTTGCCCAGAAATCCTTTCTCTACATGTACAAAATACGTCCATGCTGCCAATTTCTTTTCATTTAATTGTTTTTGAAAACGGAGATCATCTAGGAGCTTATCTGAGGTCCAATAAATATGCCTTCTTTTAATTTTGCATCACTTGGTTATAAAGATTCTCTTAGGTGCTGAAAGCCACTACCTTCTTTGTCCCTGGCTTTGCTAAAGTTTTTCATTGGTCCAAGCTTAATATGAAAAGGCGGTAGCAGCACCTCTTTTGGGTTAACAAGTAAGGCATATTTAATGTTTGTAGTACCCGGTTTAAAAAAGTTCTTTAAGGCCAATACTTTTTACTGTAGTGTTCTTTTGTTGTCCTTGTTGTCCCTCAGACACAAAAAACAGCAATATTTTGTAAAACCCCCCTGAAGTCCTAGCAAGATACCTATGACTTTTAAATCTCCACAGATATTTTACTGATACTTTTCATATTTAACACGATTTAATAGGGTTGGTAAGTTGTTATATCTTTCTTTCATCGTTAACAAATGGGCTAAAGGAATAGTTGTTTTTTTTTGTTTTCATTATAAAGCAGCACTGCTTTTGGGCTGGATTTCGATAAATCTATGAATAAACGCCACTCGCTAGAATCATGTTTCATATTCAGCTTATTCATTAAACCATCATATCTGACACATTGCGACCGTTTCATAAAAAAAATGATAATGTTACATTTCGTTTACGGTAAACTGAAACACTTGTTTTTATCTGCCAAGTTTCACTGTTGAAATCTAAAAGAAGTTTCGATTTTTGTTTTGACAATCTAGGTCACGTACCAAGTAAATTAAATTCATTCTGTATTATTAAGTAAGGTTCACTGAGAGTTAGTAAAAATGTTAGGTCACATCTGGTGTTCTTAGGAAATTGTGGATCAGATTCTAATGAAAAATTAGAATCACTGGGAAACACAATGTTCAGGTCGCTATCGGTAGCGGTAGTTCCTGGCAATGAGGATCGGAGAGGGCAAATTTGGATACTCTATTCTGTCTTTATGATTTTTTAAAATCCTTTTTATTTTAAAGATAAAAATGTAGCAATCAATTACATGGTCAGTAGGTTCTCTTCACACCATCGGAACAGCAAACGGCATAGAATTTTTCTTGCGATCCACTCTGCACTACATTGACGTGACAACTCACACAACAAACATGAGAACCCCAACTTTTATCTTGATCCCCAATTTGGCACTTAAATTATAAAAATTACACTTTTTTGAGTTCTTCAGGTATAGATCTAGCTTAGTACCTTATAATAAATCCTCCGAATATATAATAAAACTTCTTATCGGCTGGATTTTTGCAACATCGACGACTTGAACTTGCCATTTTATATGAAAACCGACTTAAACACTTGACTGTACTGTAAACGAGACAGAAATCAACTAAACTGCAGAATACAATAAAACTTGTAAAGGTTCATACAGTACTGTAAAAATAACCCCTCTGCGGTCGTGTTGTACTTTCTGGTCCTAAAACAGGTAAAAATTATTTCAAAGATAGCATTACATAAAAGAGAAGCAGGTTTTTAAAAATGGGACGTGCTAGGCCATTTCTGGGAAAAAGCATTCTCATCGATGGTACAAAAATTATGTCGACTTGTATAATCAATAAAACTGTTTGGCTCTTTTCAATATTACATTAAAAAATAGTTATTTTTGTATTCAGTTTGTAAAATATCACTTTTAGGCTTGCTGCTGAAAGTTGTTTATAATCAGCTGCGGGCCTAAAAGTACCTACTTTACGCCAGAGGTGCAAAAATATTTTTTGTACGACCGGACGTAAATGGAATTTACGCTCAATTTGGGCATTTTACGCCTAAGGGCGAAAAAGTGATAAAAACAGCCGGCATTTATAGATGTATAAAACAACAAAAAATTAAAATTTAATTACTTTACGTTGTGGTAAAAGTACACCGATAACATTTTAAAATATTAAAAACTGGTAAACTTCCTGCTTCCGAGTCTTTTTGATGTATAATATCAATCTCTCTGGTGATAACTTTGAAATTGCCGAAAGAGTCTTTGGTGCTGGAACTTATTTTTTTGACCTTTGAATTTTATTTTGCACGGAACCTTCAATACAACTTTCGGCCACAGTCAAGGTGCGCCATCTACACACAAGCTAATAACGTTGGGGAGGATCACCGAAAGATGCATTGCTCTTAAAAGTTGTACTAATAATGTTTTAACAGATTCTATAAACATTTGGAAATATAAAAAATAAATCACATTCCCAAAAATGTAAATTTTAGGTTTTTTCAAAGTATTTCAAAAACAAAACAAGATAGAGCTCTTCTAGTTTCTAACTCGGTTTTTAAAATCCCAATACAGTCGTTACCAATTTCCGATATACTGTATAATAATATACCATTTATAAAAAATATAACCAAAAGTTTATTACTTGTTTATACCCTAAATTACATTTGTGTGTTCAAACTTAAATGTTATTGATCGCATTTTAATTTGGACTTATCAAGAAAATGTTGGGTGCTGTTGTAAGAAAACTAGGACATTAATTAAATATAATTTAAAAGCGTGCTACACGAAACGGTCGGCGAACAAAGAAGACCAAAAAATTTTACGCCAGCTGCATTTCTCTTAAATAAAGGGTTTAACTAAGTCCTTTTAGAAAGATTGTTTCTGACGCCCAAGCATTAACAACGTTTCATTTCAATTAAAATATTCTAAATAATTGGAAACTCTCTGGGGGCTTTAAAGGTGCTAATTTTGCTTGCTGTGGAATGTAGCTTATACAAGATTAAATATTTCATTTCTTGTTATTATAGAATGTAGTTTTTTGATTCCTAAAAGTATCTTATTTTAACATTTTACATTTTTTATATTATGGATAGTTCACGAGCCTTAAGACCTAGTAACTTTAGTTTCGTAGACGTTTTAGGTGATGTAGGAAGCAATTTATCAACACAAGACTTAAATATTTAAACAATAAAGAAAAAGGAAAGACCGCTGAGAGCTGCAGATTTAGCAAGCCAGATACCCTAAGGCTAAACAACTTTTTAAGATAGAATCTTAAATTTAATTTCATCACATCGGCAACATTGTTATGTGCAAACTTCCGTAAGATATTTTTTTTGAGAAAATGGTGAACCCAAATATTTCAATGTAATTCAATAGATTACATTGAATTTTCCGAAAAATTTTCCCCAAATGCTACTTGGGTAGAAACTACTGAAAAAGGAATACTTATTTAAAAAAGAATCGGTGAAAATACTACTTCTTTTCTAAAGCTTGTTACTGAAAAATTAAGGAAAAAACTCTGTTGTAAAGGCGTTTTTACAGTTGTTTAAAAGATTTCTTGCGTAAAATTTTCTTTGCTGTGATTTTTATAGCATGCATTTTTATTAAAATTTTTAATTAGTTTAAAATAAATTGCTGCATTTTCTTTTGACAAAATCCCAATTGAATGTCCTACACAAGAGATACGAGGATGGTCCCAGAAGTACCCGACCTAACAAAGAAAACAAACAAAACTTGGGAATTTTTATATTTTTATTTTTCTACATATACTTTTCCCAGCGATGCTCAATAGCTTCGATACCCTGCTTATAATAGGAATCCTCGAGCTCCCCAAAATAGCTATCTACTGTAGACTCCACTTCCTCACTGTTGGCAAATCTTTGACCCCTGAGCCATTTTTTTAATTTGAAAACAGAAAATTATCCGAGGAAACTAAATCCGGCAAATAGGGTGCATAAGGAAGTAATTCAAATTTTAGTTCGTTAGTTTTGGTCATTCCGATAACGGATCTGTAAACAGGTGCATTGTCTTGATGAAACAAAATTTTCTTTTTGGCCAAATGCGGACGTTTTTTCTTGCTTTCATCACTTAAACGCTGCAGTAGGTTCGCGTAATATTTACCGTTGATCGGTTTTCCTTTCAGAAGGTAATCAATTAAAAGTATTTGTCGCGCATCACAAAAAAAATGAAGTCATGACTTTGCCTGCAGATGGAACTGTCTTTGCCTTTTTTGGAGACAATTTTACCCTTTTAGTTCATTATTTTGACTGTTTTTCGTTTCGGGTGTGAAGTGATGAATTCATGTTTTATCCATGGTTATAAATCTACGCAAAAACTCGTCTCTATTGCTGCGAAACTTTGCCAAACACTCGATTGAAACATCCTCACGACGTTGTTTTTTTTGTCCTGTGAGAGCACTCGCGGCACCCATCTTGCGTCACAGCTTTCTGATGTCCAAATATTCAGTTAAAGTACGATAAACTGCACTTTTTAAAATGCCTAAAATGTCTGCTACCTTCCTCACTATCAGTCGGCGGTCCTCCAATACCATTTTGTGTATTTTTTTCACCACTTCTGGCGTAGTCACCTCATTTGACCGACCCCTACGATGTTCATCTTGGCAGCTGGTATGACCTCGTTTGAACCTTGCGACCCAGTATTTTACTGTTGTAAACGAAGGAGGAGACTCTCCGAGAGTAGAATCCAGCTTCGATTTGATATCGGTTGGATTCAGCTATTTCAAATGAAAGTATTGAATCACATAACGATGACCAATTTTTTCCATGTTGACAAATTCGCTGACAACGTTCACTAATGATGGCTGCCAAACAAATACTAAAAAAGGTTGCGCAGTCAAACTTTAAATTTAAGCTTTATAAGGTTGGTACATTTTACTACTGTCATTCTTTTTGAACAACAATCGCCATCTATACGTCAGGTCGGGTACTTCTGGGACCATCCTCGTATCTATATTACTCTGCACTTTAAAATTAGAAACAAAATTGGCATCACGAACTGAATGATAAAGTAAATGCGGACAAATAGTTGATGTGATCAAGAGCTTTAGATACGTTAAAAGCTGCGACATGGAATTTATCAAGGTCATTAAAAGACTTGTTTCGGTTATGCAAAAAAAATGAAAGAAGTTGTGGACGCTTTGTGACAAAATCCGTAACATACATTTTATGTCCTTTTATTTACTTTAAAATTTAATATTAAATAAACTTATTGATTATGATGTAAGAGAAATATGTCTACACTTTTAAGGGTTTAGGATTATTTTTAGAAACAGGCACACAGAAAAATAAATAGGGTTTAATGAATTTGGCTATAAACACTGTTAGGCGCAAAACTAACTACAGGACTTTTTTGTGTTAACAGCAATTTAAATTTTAACCTCCGTTAAGATCATCAAACGGTTATTAAGATATTTACGCCAAACTAGAAAGACATGCCTAAAAAAATACAAATTTTAATAATATTAGTATATCAAAACTAAGATATGAACATTAAGCTAGTTTATTTTGAAGGAAGTAAACTTATTTTATTAATTCAATATAGATTTTGTTGCATTATAAGTATCACTTTTTAATTACTTTAGTGAACCACTAAAAAAAAACGGTTTAAAAAAATAATAATAAAATATGATTCTGTCTGGAATAATTTTAAATATCGCAAATAAACAGTCTAAATTATTGCCAAGTCATTAATTTAATTTTAATGGCGTCAAGCTAGCTGTCATACTGTAACTATATCCGAAATTAAATTGGTTTACACAAATATATGAAAGGTCAATAAATGTTACATCTAATGATTGAGTGACCTAATAATAAGTCTACAAATTTTATCCATATTATAAATATATTTTATTCGAAAAAAAAACTTTTTAATTTTTACCTATTTGGAAACAATTAATTCAATAATAATTATTACCAGGAAATACTTTGTACCATTTTAAAATAGAAATAAAACTTCTACAAAGTAGTAAAGGTAGATTTATAAATGTTTGGCTGGTGCTGATGACGGCCTCGGCGCTTGCGTTCAATGTTAAAGTATTTATTTCACAGTCAGTTATTTATAAAACGGCATTGACCTGCGTTGGCAGAGAACTTGGAGTTGGAGATAATTTAATTTATAAACATGTCTCTGAAGTTGGTGACGGCGTCGGCGCTGGTGTTTAATATTAAAATATTTATTTTACGGTCAGTCATTTATAAAACAGAGTCGACCTGCGTTGGCACTGACCTGGCGTTGAACATAATTTAAGTTTAATTTTGAGGCAGATGTTTGCTTAGCGTATTAACTAAGGTTCGTAGTATGTTAAAAAATCTTACCTTACTTTTAAACCTTAATTGTCCGTTTTTTATTTTTAAATATCGTTGAACCTATACATTTTTAAAAACAGAAACCAAAAAATTTAAAACATAAAAAAAATAAAGTGACAGGTTTGACATTTAAGTCAGATGTTAGGAACGAAAAATTACACCAAAAACTTGGTATCTACTGAACTTTTGTGTATTTGCCCCTAATGTGTTGCCAGTGAACACCGTGTGACGTTGAGTGTAGTTTGGAATCCACGTTTAGCTGTAGATACGGCCTGGATGACATTCCCCAGACGATAACGGGTGGTAGTTTTGTGGTAGTATTTATTTGCATGAAGTTCTTGGTGGCACTACCCCGTTGTCTAAAAGAAAACTCTTAGGTTTGTAGCTAAAAAAAAAATGTTTTTATTATTATTATTGTTATTTTAGTTTAAAGTTGCAAAGGCAAAGAATTACCAGCAAGGCAAATGGTTAGAGGGAATTTTAAATTATTTATGATAATGAAAATTCAATGTTGCTTATGTGAAACCGTTAAAAACAATCTTTCTAAAAGAAATTATTTAGACCCTATATTTAAAAAGACACAGATAATGTACCTATGCTTTTTGGTTTCTTTGTATATCGAGTAATTTTTGTTTCTAACTTTTAAATTATTGAGTTATTAACTAAGGCTTTGAGTTTTTTTAATGTTAAATTACCTAATTTTCTTGTTTAAAAGCATAATAGTTTACTTACTAATTTTGTTAATATTATAACTCTCATAAATGGTCGATTCTGCCTTTCAAAAAGATTCAATATTATGCAAAAATTATTACCCACTTTTAAAGAATAAGGTTATATAAAATAATTAAACAATTGGAAATTAGAGAAA